>WYDI02022272.1:0-47202 GCA_009867235.2 Psittacus erithacus
GCAACCCATTCCAGTGCCTCACCACCCTCACAGTAAAGAACTTCCTCCTTATATCCAATCTAAACTTCCCCTGTTCAAGTTTGAACCAATTATCCCTTGTTCTATCACTACAGTCCCTAATGAAGAGTCCTCCGCCAGCATCCTTATAGCTCCCCTTCAGACGCTGGAAGGCTGCTACAAGGATACTGGAAGGCTGCTATGAGGGTCATGCCAGTAGAAAAAATTATGAGGAAAGGAGCAGCAGCAATTCTGGAGAGACCTGTCATATGTCCCTGATAACCTAGAATATTTTTATATGACTGTATTTTAACTAATAGTTTCAATTATTAAGTTGATATTGATGAAAGCTACAGAGACAAAATTTACAGAGACAAAATTAAGTACTCAGAGCGCTTACTACTTGCTTACAATTTTATCATACATTCAAAATGGTATTGACAACATTTCAGACTAACTGGAAAACAAACATAAAAATTGAAGCACAACATCAGAAGTCAGGAATACACCTGACTGGATATTCTCCACAGGAATCTTTCTTCTACTGAAGTTTGCCATTTTATCGTAAGTAAAATTATCTATGGAAATAGTGCAAGTACAACAGATCTTCTGACAAAAACATATGCCCTGCCAGCTCTGCAAAATGGTCTTGAAATGAAAATCTGAAAGTTTCAGATCCACTGCTCCCAGTCAGCTCTGGGAAGAACTTGGACATAGCAGTCCCTAAGTGGTCTTGCTCTAAAAGTCCCCTTTTTTTACAGCTCAGAGAGGTAGGTGTTCTGAGGATCACAACAGCTAAGGAGCAAAACAGCCTAAAAACCTGGAAGCCTGATCTGGGGCTTATTCAGATTTTGCTTGCTCACTCACTCATACGCAACAGCCAAGAAATAAAAGCTCAATTTTCTGGCCAATTGTAGCAAGGATCAAAAATGTCATTATAAACTTGCATCCTTACAAAATGCCTACAAGCTGTCTTGTAGCATTTCACAATTCTTTACCTAGTCATTGTTTGGCTTCATTCAGTTCACACTTTCTATTGGGGCTTTGCAAAATTTTTATCTATTTCTCTTCCTTATTATTCCAAATAGTAGACTGGAAACACCATTACCAAACTGAAGTGGTTACTGCTTGTGTGCATATGGTCTCTCACATATACACGGTCCATTTGTACATGTGCACAGTTAGTAGAGACATGTTAATAATACAGTGCTTTTGTTGTATAAAGAAAAAAAAAAAAGTACTAATCCAGTTTCCAGAGAAGACATTTATCCTGGGCTCCAGTTTTATTTTTCATTAACTGCGTCTAGGGTGTATGTAATTATTATGTTTCTTATTTTCACCTATTTATGTGGAGTTCAAATTGATAATTATTATTCATTTCTCTTGCAAAGAGCTAAATATATTCAGTTAGAGAATGGAGGGAGGAATTCCTTTACCAGTTATCTTTTCAGACTAGTAATTCCTCCTCTACAATATTAAGGTTTTGAAAAAATTAGAAACATCACTGTTTGATAGAAAAGATAATCTTAAATTATTCCTCAGTACAGCCCCTTTTAAACAGGTGGCTTATCCTTCTTCTCCACCTTCATTTAAATTTTCTTTTTTTTTTGTTTTTGCTGCTGATAATGAAACAATGTTTAAAAATAACTGGAATAATCTATGATGGCAAAGATTTTCCAGTACACAGAGTAATTAGATTATTCTATTAGATTATTAGTAATATGTTACTAAGCATCGCCGCTGTCTGACTTGAGACATTTGCTTGTTCACATACTCAAACAGAAAGAAAATGTGCCAGTTGGCAACAGAGGCTTAGAAAACAACCACGAGAAGCAGTTCCTGAGGAAAGCTGATCTTGAAAAGACTTTTTTTTTTTATTTTTAATATGATATTGGGGGTTGGTTATTTGTTTGCTTTTCCAGCCTTCTAATCATACACATTGGTCATAAATGAAATTACACAAAATAATATTCCTTTTCATTTTTAGTTAATTAAGAAAAATAAGAGTAGCACATCAGACAAAGAAACAACTGGAAATTAATCCACTGAAATGAAAGTTAAAATAAAAAGGAAGTGCTGATAAATGTTGTTTAGGACCACAAAGAAAGATCTGGTTTTATTCTTTAAGCCATGTTTCGATTTTCTTTTCAGAAAGAAAATGGAAATGTGGAATTTGGATTTAGATCCCTAATATCTTTTAAATCACTGTTTTAAAATCTGGCTGAATAGTAAAGACAAAGCATTAGAATGTTTTATGATATAGTACTGATTTCATTAAAAGAGATCATGAGCTGTTTCACATAAAACTCCACTGTTCATTCCTCATTTAAAAAAAAAAAACAAAAAAAAACCACAAAACAATAGAAGTTAGGCAAGAAATTAAGTTGAAAAGCCAGTTGGGAACTATGCAGATATCTCCATTTCTATTAAAGAGAAGCCACCCCTGGTTCCACCCCCAGAAATTAAGAACTGCAGCATCTCATAGGTTGGTGGTGTTCCAGTAAACTACATCTGAGTAACTACAAGAAAAAGCATTTGCTTTTCACCATGGAGCAGACCTCAACACTTTTGCTGTTGAAATTCATAGGGACAGCCTTTAATCAACGACTTCCCAAATAATTTTTACAAGGAATTCAAAGTGCCATTTTAACTTTTGTTTTATAACTGGCAAAGAACTTAACTTAGTAACTACTCATCCTTTTACCACCCCAAGGTGGCCGGAGATCATTTAAATTAAACAAACTTTCTTTTTACTACTGTATGTAATTTCTTGTCCTACCCTCATTACCAGAGTATCTTTTTATCTTCCATTAACAAACAATGGGATTTACTCTACATTAAAAGAAACTGGCAGGGACATCCAGGAAGTTGCACAGACTTAGGAATTTTTCCAAATGTTTACAAGCTATGTATTGAAGTCATCAAGGACGTCTAGAGATCATCCAGTCCAACCCACTTTTCAAAGCACAGTTGACTACAGCCAAGTTTGTGTAGGTTTTGGAAGGGGGAACTCCACAACCTCTCTGGGAAACCTGTTCCAGTGTCCTTCCACTCTTACATAAAAAAAGAAGCTTCTTCTTATTAAAGTGCAATTTCCTGTATTTCCATTTGTGCCCACTGCTTCCTGTTCTGTCACTAGGCATCCCTCAGACATGGCTAGCTTTGTGTTCCTTATTCATTCCCATCAGATATTTGTATGCATTGGTAAGATCCCCCTGGAGCCTTTTCTTCTCCAGGCTGAACAATGCCAGCTCTTTCAGCCCCTCCTTGTATGGTCAACACCCCAAATCCTTAATCAGCTTCACAGCCCTTCACTGGACTCTGTTCAGCATAGCTCTGTCTCCTTTGTGCTGGAGAGCTCAGCACTGGACTCCAGATGCACCTCACCAGAGTTCAGTAAAGGCAAAGGATCACCCCCTTGATCTGCTAGCTATGATTTCCCTAATGGAGCAAATGAGCCTGTTGGCTGTTGCTCAAAGAGCACATTGCTAGCTTATGGACAATTCGGTGTAGGGCCACCTAGTATTTCCCTTTGTTGAGCTTCATGAGGTTGTCAGCCATTTTCTTCTGCCTGTTAAGGTCCCTCTAAAGGGCAGTACAGCCAGTTGGTGCACCAGCCACTCCTCTGAGATCTATACTAGCTGCGAGCTTGCTGACAGCGCTCGCTCCTATCATCCAAGGCATTAATGGGTTAAAATGGCACTGGACCCAGTACTGACCCTAGGGATATACTGCTAGCTACTTACCTTCAGCTGGACTCTGTGCTGCTGATCCCAACCTCTTCAGCACAGCACTTTAGCCAATTTTCAGTCCACCTCACAGTCAATTTATCTCCTCCACACTTTTCAGTTTATTATGGGAGACAGTGGCAGAATTCTGACTAAAGTTAAGTTAAACAACATCCAACATGCTATAACAGCGAATACATGTTCGAAGATTGCATATATTGAGATATTTGGGGTATTGTAGGATACATACTTAGCCATTAAGAGAAGAATTTGAGAAATTCCGGATTTGTTTATTCTTTCATTAAAACATTAGATTTGGTCTTCATTTGTCTGCAATATCAATATAATCAATCTTAATGAGAATTGTTACATAAACAAGTAGTAAATACCTTTCAATCTAAAACAGAATGCAATTAAGAAATGTATTTAGACAACAAAATCAGCTGCCCTATAAGAAGGATAAAAAAACAATATAAATGCATTCTGAAACAATAGACTTCAACAGTATTCCTAGAAATGCTATACAAACATTTGGAAAATGATCAGTCTTTAAAACTCTGCAGAAAATAGGAAACTGGTCAGGACAAACCTCACATAATGGCAACCATTTTCCATTAACTGTTAAAAAAAGAAAAAAAAGATCTTGCAAATTAAAGTTAGGTAGATATTGAGTTAGCAAATACCTTAATATTTATTTGTAATGCATGTTTATAGCCATAATCAAGGATTTATTTCATCTTGGGAGAGAGAAAATGCTACTTTAATGAAGGTTCCCTGAAAAAAACTATTCTTCAATAACCCAATATATTTCCAGTACTGTCAGGTGTACCAAATACAAATTACTGACTATTGTACTGAATCATATTCTACAAACCCATGACTCACTCATCATGCTACATTACTTCAATGCAATCCTTCAGTTAAGATCCGATTAATCCTGAAATAGCTTGGCTCAGAAGCATTAAATGAAAAACAAGGCTTAAGAATAGAAAATCTTTCATTATCTTTCGCTAGCTTGCGTGCATAAATTTCAGTTCATTGTGTGTTCTGTAAGACCATCTATAATCAGGTAAACTTAACTGCAGCTTATTTCACAACTGTAAATCTATTTGGGGAATTCACAAGACTACTTTTGTCTTCTAAGCACACTAAAAATCTTCTTCCTGAGCAGTTCATATCTAATTTACCTACAAAACTGTTTGACAAAAGTTGTCATTTAGAAAAATAACTTTCAATTACACATGCTGCACATAAAAGGTAAGAAAAGCCACTGCAGCGATGTTCAAAGTCAACTGAATTAAGTAATCAGCCAATGTCAACAACAGAATTATGAGGACTGCATATTTTCCTGCATAAATGCCAGCAAAAGGTACAATATGGGTCAATTTTATTGAAATAAATCTTTTTTCTGAAAAAAATAATATTTGATAAAGTCATTTTAAAAAAATGAATAAGAAAAATCTGAGTGGCACTTTCCACCACATATCACACGTTGAAATTTTAATAATTTATATTTTGCTATGCCTGACTTCTAAAATTCTCTGGAACAGCAGGTTTTTTAAATGTTTGACTGTGAATGGACACTGCAGTATGAACATTTGAGTCCATTCTTTTTACAAAAAGACATGAACAGAAGCCCTGTTTGTTGATGTTCCTAAATAGAAATAAAGAAAAAAGGATTTCAGGAAGTCATTTGGTTAAAAAAACACTTGCATGAATAACCAACAGTTATTCCGTTCTTGAAGAATTAAGCACAAAATTTCTTTAAACTCCCTGGTTAGTCTAGTCTGCCAAGTTTTGGCTCAGTTCTTCAACCAGAGAGCAATTACACAGAACTTTTCAAGATACATTTTTGTGAAAGAAAGTGGAAGAAACCAAAAAAGACAAGTCAGACAGTGCCCTAGTCTTTGCTCCCTAGACATCACTAGCTCCCTCCTAGACATCACTAGCAATAATTTGGAGCATTCAAATACTGGAGCATATTACTGAACAAATAATATAACTCTAACAAGTTGCTGCAATCTTCAGCTGCATCATTTGTGATTGTTCAGAATAATTTTCATTATATGGAGGAAGTTAGAGACACATCAAGCTAAACAGATAAAGGTACAAAGCTGCATACGAAAATGCACTTCTTCAGTCATAGCTCTTATATTCTTTAAATAATGAGCTGAATTATCAATTTTACAGATTCACAATATCATGTAGCCATACAGACAATTTCACTGGAAGCTACAATCCACATTTTGGAGCTATGAAAAAAGGTATACACACCTTAGCAGAATTGGCAATGTCCTTCTAGAAGTTTCACCATCATCATCAACAACAAAGGACAAACAATGTGAAAATGGTAAAATACACATATTTAGACACGCAGCAATATATGATCTGTTGACTGGTTGTAGCGCTTTTGATCTCTTTAGACAAAATTTTAATACACATCACAGCAGCTTTCTATAGAAGAGTGAACAGTAGCTGGTAGGTACTGAGATGTGAAGGTTTAAGTTTTTAAGTCATGGAAAATGCATTCATGATGGAAATTATACATTCCAAATACATTTTCAGCATACTATTAAAAAAAAAATCATATTAGACTGCTCACTACACCCCCTACTCCAAAATATAAATGCAAATTAGCCCCAAATTAATGAAACTTTAAAAGTGCCAAACACTGTCTTCTGAAACAGTCGGTGTTCTCCAAAGCCTGTCTGAGAGGAACAGGTTAGCTGAACACTTATGTGAATGAAGAACATAAACTTTATGGTAAATTAGCAGAAACCAAAAGTGTCTGGAGCTTTTCCACAAGTTTGGTTATCTGATTCATGCAATGTGAATTTTCTCTGGCAAGACATACCATTTTATGCCCTAATTTTTATTTATGGAGTACCCGTCTTTTCACATCCATATTATAGACTATTAGTAATTCACTTTTCTGCAGCTATAGCACACAGATAATAAAGGGAAAATAGCCCCAAGAGATACAAACAGACAATTCTTTACGCTGAAAATAAGAAACATTCTCTTTTTAAGATGAATAAAATTATTCCTTCAATCTGAAATTATTCCTTCAATCTGAAATAATTCTTTTGGTGGAACTCTCATAATTTTCAGAACTACCAGAAATGTTCCCCCAAGTACTGAAATAAAAAATCCACTGCTCAGAGCAAGATTAAGTAGCTTAAATGCAAGACACACTGCACCACTGTGATAATAAACCAAAGTGTCTTGTCTTCCCTCTACCCAGGGAAGCATTAAAAGTCTTCATCAGGAAACCATAAAGTACAAGTAACATGAAGTTTGAGATAGCTGTATTCTTGATGCATCTGTATGTCCTTCCACTCTAAAAGAGTAAGAATCGCAATAAAATACCACATAGAACATAATCAATCGCAGGTAGCCTCTGCATAGAGACAGTGGGTCTGACCTTAAGCTGTTGTTCAAGAGCACTCAATACAGGAGTAAAGCAAGGCATGAGCACTCTACAGGGCTTGAATTTATGAGTTGACAAAGGAAAGGCCCAGACTGTGGGACAGTAGGAGGGCCAAAGCGAGTTTGACCTTGATGAGCTGGCTTTGTGTCCTTGAAATGGAGGAGAGCAGGAGAAGAAGGAACTTGCGGTGAGAAGAAGGAACTCGGCTAACGACTGGAGAAGCGCATGGACAGCAGCACTGAACCAATCCGTATAGCAGTAGAGGTGCCTGAACACAAGGCAGTACCCTATCAGAGTGTTTCTGATGGCGCATGCTTGTAGAACGATACTATAAAAAGCCTGTTAGTGAAGCAATAAAGGTCCTTGGCTTATACCCCGCCAGAGTCCATATCGTCAATCTCCACACCAGACAATGCCATCAAACAAAAAATCCTGGTTTTCCATTTACTTTCTGGTTTTAGATTTTCAGTCTTTGAAAAGATCATAAGAATATTGGTTTTATACATATATTTTCTAATCTCAACATTTCAGATATTCCTTTGAAACGATCTTTAAAGACAAAAATCTTAAAAACTTCGAAACTTTCAAAGTAAAAACTTTGAAAACAACAATAAAAATGCAAACTGTTTAACTGACATTACTTGACCAAAAAAAAAACTTAAGTAATTTTAGCATAAACTCAGTTAATAAACAGAAGGTTTTGAAATACATGAAAGAATGAAACTGCAACTTATCAAAAAAGGCATAAAGTATACTGGCCCAACATGCGTAATACTGTGCGTGTATACCTACTCAAATCCAACCAATATCCAGAAGAAGCTGAGAAACTACTAAAGCTCAAATACCATGAAACAGCATTCTAAAAGTAATGAAACTTTAATTCAATTTCAGCTATTCAATTCAGCTATCACATCATCAGCATATATGACCTTTCTTAACCAACCTTTTTTCAGCCTTGCCTGAACAATCTAGCCAGTTTTCATTTTATTAAAACCCAAAGGTGGGTGCAGAATAATTATTCAGACATATACCTTTAATGAAGGCAGAGAAAGCAGTGCCTGCAATCATCCTAATTGCTGCTCACAACAGCCACTTTAACCCACATTCAATTGTAACTCTATTATTGTTTTTGATCACCCAGAGAAGTGCAAATTCCTGTTATGTCTGGGAGTAAAAGCAGACAGACCTCAAGAAACATGGAGTTAGTACCACTACACTCCAACATATTCAATAACTTTAAAGGATGAGTAGAGACAAGAGTTTGCCATTAGGAAAATGCAAGTGCCTATTATTAGAACAAAATGATTGCTCCTTTGAATACATTTTTATCCACACACTGTAGATTGATTCTGCTGTTGATAAGCTCTTCAAATTTACAGTATTAATTCTGTCCTTTGATGTCCTGAAATGCAAATATATCCCTTAACAATGTAGTCTGTGAGTAAAATTCAGAGAGGATAACAATAGTACATGAAGGATTCTGAAATACCAGAAGAAAAATTGCTGCCTTTTAGAAGAATTATAAATATTTTTGCAATTTACTATATGTCTGAATTACTTTGTGAACAGAAAAACTTAAAGCTTCTTGGAGACAGAGGGTGGAGGGGGTCTTTATTAGCGTAGAGAACATTTTGCTTAACTTTCCATTACACCACCTCCCTGTGATACAGCCTCTGTGAAAAACAGCTACTTACTTAAAGGCAGTATCTGCTGAAAAGATGTTTCTCCCAGCTTGTAGTAAAAACTAAATTTCATCACTAGCACCAACAGGCCCTTGATTTCATTTGATATCTTTCAGGCTTACTAGAGACTTTGAATAATAGAGAAAAAAAATAATAGGAACCACAAAAGCTACATTCCCTGCACTGTTTCAAATACTCAGGGTTAAATCATAAGTTCCTGTACATTTCTTTAGGCACTGAGGGCTAGTTTCAAAAACAAAGATGGTGCAGAATTCAACTTCAATAGAATTTAGGCACTCAAGTCCTCAGCAATGATCCTGTTCAAGCTAAACACTTACCAGGCAGGCCACACCTACCATCAGCACCAGACACAGGGGCTTCAGGGATAAACTGAATGTTACCAGTGTCAGCACAGCTCATAAAAAAGCTTCCTGGCAAACCAGCTTCTACAGAAGGATTTGAAAAGGTGCGTCTCTAAAGCCATATGGCTCCTGCCAGCAGCACTCAGATAGGGAGAAACCTTAAGAAAAGTAATCAAACCAGTATACCAGCAAGAAATGACAGACACAAATCCAGGGAGAAAAAAAAAAAAAAAAGCCTTCCAAGTAGCTGACAAGTACAGTTCAAGTGATTGAAAACAACTCAGTTGACAGTGGGTAGGCTACGTTTTGTGAACTGTACACCATCAGGACAAAAGAGCAAAAGCATGCTCCTTGTGGATAGCGGGCAGGGTAAACTTTCCATTCTCACATTCAAGCAGAGCTACAGAGCCTCTGTGTCTTACTCTGGCATGGCGCACAAATATACCATGAGAACATCACCAGAAACTCACATGGAGTTTTATGTAGACAGTGCAACTGCTTCTGAAGTACAACAGCGTCCCCAAGGAGAGGAACAGAATCACAATGTAGTCCCTAAATTGTACTATGTTAACAAACGTCTGGCATAATTGTAATAGCTCATTCGAATCACAGTCATAGCTTATTGAAGCTATTAATAGAAGAGCTCAGAAGACAGTCATAAGTCAGCACTGTCTCCTGGATCCATCATCTATTCTTCAGTGAGTTAGAGTTGTGAAATAAAGTAACTGACACCTGATAATCTTCTCATTGAAAAACTTATTAATCTGGTCTCAGTAATAGCCATAAGCTATTCTTGGTGAGAGTTTTTCCACTGAAATATTAATTGTATAAGCAGATCAAGAGCACTAAAAGCTACTAAAAGCTTTAAATTCATTCCTGTCATTTAACCCTAGTTGAACACCTCCTACCTTTAAATCTTCTGGTTTTGTTCTTTTCTGCTTCCCTCCTCGTCTATGTCAACTTGTGCAGACACTTTCTTTCCCTTTTTGCCATATTTAGAAAACTGCTTCCTGACTTGAGAAAGTTAGTGGAGTGGCTTATGTATTCCTCTTTTCCCCTTAGTCTGCATTACATAATCCTAAAACCGTGGTTATTTCTCAAATAGAAAAGATAATCACAATTTTGTTTCAAGAGTCTAAGAATTTAAGACCATTTGACTGAACACTCATGAAGTTTTACTTTAAGACCATTGAGTGCAACCATTAAAGGTCAATGCCCTCCCTTATTAAACTTTCAGCCATGTAACAGCAAACCTCATCCACCCTAGAGCAGATACTGCAATAGACAACTGCTGCAAGAAGGTGTCAAAGACTAACTTTCCAAGCTAACCAGACCTAAAGAAATCTCACACAGCAAATCCCTGTGAAAAGCACCACCAGAAAGGTTCAAAAATTGTGTTGCATTCAACAGAAGCTGCAGCTAAATTTTAAGTAAAACATGACAGCATCTTTATCTGGCATAGGGACTGAAAGAAGAACTTGAATTCACAGAAAATGAAATCAGCTGTGAATTCCACCTGCCCCCTGATAAATAAAGAGAAAATACCCAAAAGTACAGTATCTGTGAAATGAAAAAACATCTGATATGCACAGGTTATCTTAGTCCCTACACTTCATTATTCTAATGACAATAGGATAACACAAAGAAAAGAGTCTTATTAGAACAGCTTCAGACTGTGTTAACTAGTATGACTTCTGGAAAATAAAGGAATTTCAGCTTCCCAAAACCAATAGCTGTATCATACAATTATCCTCTCAAGTGTTTGAGGAATCATCTTGAGGTATCTTTAGGTAAGAACAATATGTGTACAAAAAAATGTTTCCAGAGGAAAAAAATTGTATTAACACTGTGTACCCATGTTAATAGTATCTGAGTCTCCACTACTTTACTGCCAGACGTAAGTGCCAAATCCATTCTATAACAGTTATTTTTAAAACATAATCAAACTTTAATCCTTTTAAAAAATTCACAGATTAATTGGCCCGTAAAAATGCCAGACAACCAAATTTCTGGGTTTACAGAGCAGTCGTAGCTTTCTAATTTATCAATGAAGTCATTTTCACACTTGTATCTTGCTGCTCTTACACAGACCGAATCTCTACTACAAATCTCTACACTATACTTTAAAATAATACTAACAGTTTACTTAAATTTTAACACATTACTATTTAAATTGTTGAATCCTACAGAAATACAAATTACATTTTAAAACTGTAGTCTAGAAAGTGTCATTACAAAGACACTCTCACTGCCAGTGTATCATGGATTACATCTGTTCTTACTAGTGACTGTTCACAATAAGTATAAATTAACCTAATCAAGTACCTTGTACCTATAATGCAATATTTTCCACAGATTGTGTGATATAATATGATTCGTACTCATTCTGGGGATATTCATTTAGCTTTTGCTTAGATTTATGCAGAAAAATGTTCCCTTCAACCTTTTAAAGAGCATGTTGAGAAATGAAGATTAAACTCTAATTTACACTAATTATAGGTTAAATTTTAATGTACGCTAAAGTAGGCTTTGAAACAGACATTAAAACAAAAAATAAATAAAAAAAAAAAACACCACAACAGAAAAAGTCTGGTTACCTACATTGTTTATGTATTCAGAAAGCAGATCTTGGAGAGCTTGGCGGATAGCATTGCATTCAGCAATGATGCGTTCTCGATGAAAATCACGCGTGCAGGAAGAATCAGCTAGCAAAGCTGCTCCACTGATAATAGCTTCCAGACGTTTCTCTAGTGATGGCCTTATTTTCTCTTCATTCACTACAAGAGGATCCAGGATAATTAAATTCTGGAAAATATCAGGAGTACAGGCAAGAAAAGTCAGCCCAATTAAGTTGCCACTTTCTTTTCTTTTTTTTTTTTTTTTTACCTGCATGAACACAGAATCATAGAATGGTTAGGCCTGGAAAGGACCTTAAGATCACTTAGTTCCTACCCCCTGCCATTCCACTAGATCAGGTTGCTCAAAGCCCTATCCAGCCTGGCCTTGAACACTGCCAAGGATGGAACTACAGTGATTTTATGCTTTCTAGACTTGCAGCTAGACCTTTCTGCTTGAAATATTTAAATTACTTTTGATCACGGCAAATTCCGTTTTCCATACTGGGGCTATGCATACAAGTCATCTGCAGACAAAGCCAAGCTCTTTCCACCATTCAGATCCCACTAGTTCTAAGCCAATATCCATGTTATCAAATCCCACTGCCTGGACCCAGTGCTAAGATGGCCACAGAGCTTTCAAGCTGCAGCTGGTTCATACCTATGGATCTCACAGAACAAGTAGAACAAGATCACATCTACCTGCAGAGGCCACATTGACATTTTCTGACTATAACTGCCTTGTCTTTGAATCCTTCCTCTGATTCCTATTTTTGCTGCATGATATTCAAGATTTTCATCCTCACCTTCAGTCTCTCCTACACCTATATCTAAGCATTTCTTCTTCTACAAGGCATTTCACTTCTGGAAACAAAAATGCTGTTTGTCTACCTTTATAAATATGCATGCATTCTTACCACTGCAGTATCTATTTGATCCATCAGTCTTTACAACATCCTACTCTACAACAAAAAGCTATCAACCCCATTTTACAAGCAAAGAAATGAGGCCCAGACTGCCAGGTTCATAGCCATAAAGAAGGTATATCTTAAAATATGCAACTGCGTGACATCTTCCCAGTTTCTCAACCAGCATTGTTTCCCTCTTCAAGTGTTGACCTTGCAGCTGTAAAAAAAAACAACAGTATTTCTTCTGTCAAACTCTTTCCTGTGTCTGTCCATGCTTCTTGAGGGTCATCTGTCTTCTTTTTCCTCCCATATAATGGGCCTGTTTTGTATACTTACCTTGTCAATTCTTAAAAAAGATATGTCTCTTATACTAAGCTTGTAATGTCCATATACAATTGTGACACTGTGTATGAGTTTAGTACTCAGTAACATTCCATGCTTTATCCAAGTATCTCACGCCAGTGTCAGCTTTGTTTGAAAGAGAGGTTAAACACCCCCAAAATTTAGTCTTTTAGAGATCAGGAGGGACTCTTTATTTAACACAAAAACAGCAGCACTAGCTTACAGTTGAGAATGTTAAATTATATTACATGAGCAGTCTAGTTCTGCTGATTTTTAGTCTGATAGAATCCTACGCTGTAACAGAAAGTCACTGCTGCTACCTCTAAGAGACTGAATATGGGCAAAGATCAAAATAGTAGCTGTTGTTCAACAATTCTTTTTTTTCAAAGGACATAGATATAAGTGTCCTTTTGCTTTTCACTAGCTAGGGTAAACAAAAGCCATCTGCCACTCTGGCATAATAAATTAATTACATTTATGTGTCAAGCAAATTGTCTCAAGAAAAAGAAAAGAAGTAGTGATATTTTCATGAAATGTGAAAGTAAGTATATTCAAGCTTCAGCATTTCAAGAAATTCAAACTAGTAATTTTTACTCCAACTGAACATCTGAAACAGTGTCATTACTGTCAAGACCACCAAGCCTATATTCCATTCAAATCCATTCATCTATTAAATCCATATATGGTTCCAAACTTTCAGAGAAAATATTAAACAAGCAAACTATGCCATATACCCTTAAGTGGAATTTAGGTCAGGTAAATCAGAACTTATCTGCATGTATCCAGTACGTACCTACTTTTAAGCTGGAGAATTTTAATTGCATTTTTAATTTAATGTCACAATTTCAGGTACTGTCTAGCTTAGGCAATTCTAAGAGTAGTGAGTGTTCTACCAGAACATAAGATAAAAGCTTAAAAAGCTAGCAAAAAGGACTTCAGTTACCTTGAAATTTTCTTGTTGGTTATTATTAACATATGTTTCAGAAGACATACTCTTACACGCTAGGTATGATTTAGGGAAAGGAAGACTTTGTTACGTTTCCAATCCTCATATGTCTTCTGAAACATACAAGAATTGTTTTGAGACAGCTGGGTGATTCTCCAGAAAAACTACAAAAAAATCAGACTTCATAATCTGAATAGTTCCAAAGGAAACCAGTGCAGATTCTTTCTGCATTACTGTGCTGTTCAAATGGAAGCTTTTATTTCCCAACTTGCAGGCTCAGTGTAGGTTTCTAAACATTTCACCTCCACTAGTGTTTCACTGTTTTGAAGTCCTCCATCACATTTAAAGCATTCGAGTTATTTAAGTAGTTTCAGCACTTTGGCCCTATACTTACTACCTATTAACATACATACTAGAACATACAACATACTTGTTGGAGCAAGTCCAGAGGAGGGCAATGAGGATGATAAGGGGGATGGAGCACCTCTCATATGAAGACAGGCTGAGAAAATTGTGGCTGTTCAGCCTGGAGAAGAGAAGGCTGCGTGGAGACCTCATAGCAGCCTTCCGGTATCTGAAGGGGGTCTACAAGGATGCCAGGGAGGGACCCTTCATCAGGGACTATAGTGATAGGACAAGGGGCAATGGGTTTAAACTTAAAAACGGAAAGTTCAAGTTGGATATAAGGAAGAAGTTCTTTACTGTGAGGGTGGTGAGCCACTGGAACAGGCTGCCCAAAGAAGTGGTAAATGCTCCATCCCTGGCAGTGTTCAAGGCCAGGCTGGACAGAGCCTTGGGCAACAGGGTCTAGTGTGAAGCATCCCTGCCCATGGCAGGGGGGTTGGAACTGGATGACCTTAAGGTCCTTCCCAACTCAAACCATTTTGTGATTCTATGAAATAAAATCAGCGGATAACAAACCTTCTTAAACAACTTCTGTAAGACCTTCTGTGGCCTGAAGTTCTAGGATTATGTTATGCTTTGTACCAGAAACTGGGACTACATGAACTCTAGCCCTCAAATTTCCATGGATAATGGCTAGAAAGAAAAGGTACTAGTGAAATTCTGTCTGTCTCCACATTTTCCGTATTGAATTTTGGAATTTTCATACCACTGTAGTGACACTGCTAGTACAATTTTCTGTCGTCTATATTATGAGAGACTACAAGAAGTCTAAAACTAAGTTATAGGCTTGTTTCAGCAACTGACATGACAGACCTTTAAATGGTTTATGAGTCTGTGTCAAGTGTTTACATGCATCTAACAGATGCAACTATAGATTAAGTATGTACTTCCAAACTCCTGGATTTTCTCAAACCAATGGTCACCTATCCAGATATGCACAATATATTGAAAAGGAGTTCATATGCAAGCAGAAGGGAAAGAGCATAAATATTTTTAAGATGAAAACCACAGTTATTTGTATATCCATAAAAGCAACATACTAACCCCCTATTTGTATCTCTGATTATTTCCTAATTGAAAGATATAAAAAATATGTTGATCATGGAAACATTACTCTCACATGCAACTTTGAAATCAAAGCCAAACTGGGATGGAACAATAATTTGCTCAGTCGCAAAGACAAAAACAAAGGAAACAGGTATTCCACTGCCTCCATCTTCTTTTGCAGAAGTAGAGAAGTTGGAGCCAGTTAAGAACTACGTGGAAGTTACAAAAAATTCAACTTCTGTACTCTTCAGGACAGAGAGAAGAAAAACTGAAATTTTGTCAGTACCTGGCGGACACTGCCATGAAGGCTAAAATTCAAAGAAAAGAAGAAGTGCTTGGATAGAATAAAGACGGCTTGCTCTTCTACTCTGAGACATCTTCATATACTCCAACCTCTTGCTGGCAGTGGATGAAGCCAGACTGGCTCTCCCAGGCAACAGCACAGAAAGTCATTTTGCTTTAGTGGGCAAATTCTTAATTATCAATGCCTAGAGTCAAGTCTGATAAGTGCAGTAATACAGATCTTCATGTTGTCATGAGAAGCCTTCATTTTCTGTAATACTTCCACAGAAGAAAGGAAATGTACTTGAAGACGCTTTTCTGAAAGGGTGAAGGTAGTGAGGTACCGTTTTTTTTTTCCACAAAGATAGTTTAGTGACACATTAAGAGGATTAGTATCAGGCGTCCATTTTTGCCTCATTTCTTCTCTTTGTGGAGCTTCCTTACAATAGTAAGATTATGGGTGAGTGTAAAATAAAACTGCACCCAACTTAGCTGGAGGCAAGCTAAGTTACTACATGTCTCAAACACAATATGTATTGCATGAAATTATGGAAATGTAGTAAAGGAATTCTTTACACAGAAAAGCTAAGAAGTACCATGAAGGACTGAAATGCAGCTGAAATTAACCCCTTTCAGCTGTCACCTCTCTAAGAAAGAATGCATAACTTTAAAAGCAGAATCAAAATAGTTCTCAGCGGTAGGGCCTTCATTACTTTCATTACTTTGGCTATATCCAAAGACACAGCAAAATTAAAAATAAGTTTTGACTAGCATATTGATAGAAACTTGTAAAACTGCATAAAACTAGTCATTAATGTTTAAATACTTATATTTTAAATATACATATAAAATAACTTATTACACCCAATAGGTAGTTTTAAACTAATCTTATACATAAAGGATTCATCCACAATGATCGTCTAAGAATAACAAAGGAAGGCATTGTAAGATACAGTCAGTTTCTAGAGGTCAGGACATTCATTTCTGACATGGAAGACAGCTTTATTTGTGGTAGAGATCTGAAATTCTGTCTCCCTCATTCACATTACAGTCCTTAATACCAAAGTGTTCTGGGTACCTCACCTCTACTGGAGTTGTGACACTTGGCTACTATTTATTGGAGCAGCAACTTCACTGTTGTGTACTCACATTTCAAGTAATCACCCTTAATACTAGGCTGTACATAAAATGTCCATCATAATGTAAAACACACCTGCCAAGTAGAATATTTAAGTGTTACTACAGAAAGAAACAGCTTCGCTGATTGTGGAAGACTAAGACACGCCTGAAGGCTACAGCCAATTAGCCATTTAGCAAAATTACTGTCTTCAAATTTCATACAAAATGTGAGTGGAAATGTCTTCTTTAGAAAGTTCATGCAAAGATGGACAAATAATAATAAAAAAACTACTACAGTTCATCTCTAAATTATAAAAAAAAAATCTAGGCAATAATAATAAGGAAAATATGATTTAAGATTCTGCTCACAGATTAAATACTTCAAGCAGTTTCATCAAATACTTATGATCAACACATCTATGCGGAAAATACAATCCAATTTCCAACCAATTAGAAGACACCAGATATGCAATTAGTAGTATCATGGTTTTGCTTTAACAGGGCTAAACAGTGGTCAGCTACCTCAGTTCTTAGGGACAACTGCACATTTAAAAGGAGTTATTAGATCTATATTTTCTCCCTCACTGGTCTTCTGATACATGAAAAAGAGAGATCATGGTTATCTAGAAACCTCGTTATATTTCCTGAGGGTTTGGACTGATTTACCATATTTTAACATCTCATATGTAATTTCTGTGCTAGATAGCCAGGGTCTTTAAAGGACCACATATCAGATGAATATACCAAGAGTCAGGCATGAAGACTTGCATCATTTCGTGAGAAATCTCCTATTCAGAAGATGCAAGACCAGTGAAAGGCATTAGATAACGTACACTCTTTTAACACAAATCTTAATAAGCAATTAAATTCATAACATTACGATTTTGTGTTTATTTATGAACAAAAATGGTAGCTATATGGAGCTTTTGAGAGAAATTCTTGAGAACCTACTGATTTAATTAGCCGCTCTAATTTTACTGATGGTTTCCTTACCTATAAATCTGTAATAACTTTCACACCACCACCACTGGCAAAGGAAGAATGACATTGCAAGACATCTAGATACTAGATTGTTGGGTAAGCTTCATCATACATTTCCACACTGTAAACATTTAATGAGATTTGCTCCCAACAGACTATTTATTACAATCTATCTATCTATTTCATGACACTGTATTTGGCACAAGAAGACAGAGGACCTGTCAATCTCCATCATTAGTGATGCACTTAGAACTTCCCTGTTCTTTGGAGGAAGCTAAATATTGAATATACATGAAGACTTGATTCCAAACTCTTTTGAAGGAAGTGATCCCTCGCAATGAAATAATTTATAGTTATACTATTTAGACTAGGACTAAGCAGAGCATAAATTTCTAATGCTGTTAGGTCCATCACTTACAACAGCAATAGTTAATTAAAAAAAAAAAAAACAAACCAAAACTATTTTTCAAGAAATGTTTTCGTTTCACGGGTTTTCATACCTCAAGCTCATCAAGTGCACTTCCAAGAGTAGCTGCATGAGATGTAGGTTGTTCCACTTTATTTCCAACTCCTTGGGAAGCATTTGAAATTACACTGAGAGCATTCTGTATTTCATTGCAAATTGAATCTTTGCTGGCTGATAGGGATGCAACATCTGAATGTTCCAAACAAGCTGAACATATTGAATGTAGGAGAGAGGAATTTTCCTTCAGGCTTGCACGTGCTGCAGCAATTTCATCTCGCTGACTGCTGGATTTCAAATCCTGTCAGCAAAAGAATATGCTGTTTATTTCCAAAAGCACTTCAGAAGTGACAAGTAATTTATAAACAATTTCTTTCTATCTGTTTAAGGAAACATCAAGTTGAATTTACCAAAGATTGCGAAATGAGAGTACAATAGTGTTTACAATTGAACCACCTTTCTATCACAAGAAATGAACAGTGTGTGTAAAATAACCCCAATTTTTGCTGTCTTATAACCAGCACCATGAACTGTCCATATTTTTCGTATTTTTAAGCACAGTTTTCCTATAAGAAAACTGGCCTGGAAATAAGCTGTCTTTCCTCCCAGACATGTTTTCCTTCATAAGCAATAGAGAAGGACAAAGGTGCAAACAGGGTTAAGCAAGGAATTCTGTGACTGTTCCATCAAAACAAATCTGTGTTTGCTTCCCTGCCCCACCAGCATATATTCCAAGCATACTGCAGAAAGGAACAGCAGGTCAGGGATGAGGAACCTGCATTCCTGGGAAACAGGAAACATGAAAGGTGTGGAAATGAAAATAGTGCTTGAGAGAAGCCATCTCCTGGAAGTACTCCTACCTATTTTTCTTCTCTCCCCACTACGTACATACTTAAAACACTCAGGTCTCACCATATTCATCTTGTTCCTCCCTTCTCCACCCAGATCTTCTTGACACTTACTTCCCCCTGCCAGCCCAGACAATAAGGAACACACAGCTCAACAGAGCTGCCAAGCCAGATTTAACTGTTTCTAGGAATCAAGCTTGGGAGGTGTTATTTGGACAGATGAAAGCTACGGACTTCAAGACAACCATACAGTCAACATCAGAATTCTAAGGAGCCTCCTGTCTCATCCTATTTTACTCTAGATATTCTTCCGACTCTCCTTCTGTGTCTTGTCCTTTGAAAACAAACTAGTAGATATTTGCAAAATGGCATGTGTGAAGGAAACAGTTAAATTCAGGGCAAAAATACAAAAGGAAGGAAAAATAGCGCATCAGAACAATAAAAAGCCTGTGGCACCAACTCCGAATAATGAGAAGAGGCACAATGAAGAATGAACAAGATGCATACAAAACTGCTCACAGCCTGCTGTAAAGCAAGCTGGTCTTTCTAATTATTTTCCTTTGCTTTGCATCAGGCTCTAATATGCATTATTTACAAAAGCATCCCAATATCCACTTTTCGCTGCACAAAGTTTTTAAGTTTATGGCTGAAGAAAAGAGCATTCAATATTAAATGAACCAGACTTATGTTTTTAAAATCTCATTTACTTCAAGTTATGCACTGGACATCAAGATTGCATCTTACTTCCTCAGGCTAACTTTGAAATCTCAGGGATATAGTAAAAAACAAATGAAAAAATCCAAAACCAAAACACCACAAATGGGAAAGGGGGAGGGAGGAAAGAGAGAGAGAGAGAGAAGTGGAGCCTTAAACAGAAGCAGACAGCTGTTTAACCAGCTAATCATCTGAATTAGAAAACTGACTTACTCTCTTGGGCATATTAGTACTTAAAATATTTTTACATTTTCAACAAACCAATATATAAATGAATCACCACTGTGCAAGAATGACTTCATTGCCCAGTGTGCTCAAATGCAGGTATTAGTGTACCTCTAACCTTGGTAAAGCAACTGCAATTTAATCCGGTGCACTCTCAGCAAAAAGTGTTATTTATTTTTAAACAGAATCTCTTTCTACCTTTCCTACAATTAAATTACAAAACAACAGAATACCCTCTTTTCTCTTGTACTGCAAGGAAGCCACAGACCTAGAGGAACAATGGTAAGTTAATATAACACTTCAGTCTAGCTGCCTTCTGCGCTTAAACACTTCTTACTTTGCTGCGTCATATGCAAACAGTCAAACTCAAAAGTCCTTCCGAATTACTTTTCCCCTCTAAAACAGTACTGTCTAACAAGGAAATGAGGTGTTCATAAGATATAAAAAACTGGAAAGCCAGAAGCAGAAAGCCAGTAACGGCAAGTCATATAATACGGCATCTGGAAACATGTCTGGAAACAGTTCATAAACTCAATGCGTTAATGTTCCTAAAACACAGAATGTTTTGCTTCATGCAATACCATGTAGAGTTTCAGAAACATGGTATCAGGGTATTGGTAAATTCACCTATCAAAAGCCTTGCCTTTGTTCAATAATACTTTAATAGCTGTTGAGTACTTAAATACTCTATAATACTTAAAAAAAAAAAAAAAAAAAAAAAAGAAGTTTAAATCCATTAAACTCATCACTACTTTGCTGTTTTGTTGTGAGCCTTGGACAGCCCCAAAAGAAACTGTAGGGACATTTTTCTGTTCCACCTTGATGAAGAATTAATTCCTCAAGATTTTTCATGTGAACAGGAAGAGGCATCTGATAATCTTAGTCTGATCTTCTGCAAAATTGGCCAAAAAACCACCACCTAAAATCGAGTTATTTCTCTATCAAATCTTTGCATATGTGGATTATCAGACTAATGCAACTAGTTCTCTAAAGAAAGAAGTTAGTCTCTACAAACAGATTATTAATCCATAGTCCATGAACTTTTTCCACTGGAGAGAAAAATACAGAAACTACCTGATTCCTATTTTATTTGTCAAAGAGAATATACCACTAGGAAAGACAAGAAACTCAAATAGGTCCTTTTCACGTACTGAACGTTGCCCAAAGTTCATACTACATTAACTTTGATACAGAATACAAGAAGACAACATGCTACTCAAGCATGGGAAAGAATCATACAGAGGAACAAATATGCATGTATAGGATTGAAATATCAGTAAAACATGGCACCAGAACAAGAGGAGGAGGAGAACACAAACTACAACTATGTCTTGTTACTCTGAGATCGTTGTAAAGATGGATCATCTTTCACCCGCAGAGAGGCAAAAGACAAATAGGACTACAGAGAAGAAATTTCCCAAATCAGTTCTTATTACTACTCTCTTCATACCATAACATCTGAGTATCTGTAGTTCACCCAACTACATTGTTGAGCTTTAGTCTGTTTTTCTTTTTCTTCACAGTCTACCACTTTCCTCTTACTCAAACTTCTTTTTATGTTAGTGGACTATTTCCACTGCTCTGGGATGTGTTCTTACATAGTCAGTCAGCAGCTGAGTTCTAGATACACCATATGAGATGAGCTAAGATCAAGGATAATCCTGTTTCCAACCACTGCCAAACTAAGAGGGCCAGTATAGTGATAATTCCCCAGGCTGCTGTCCCACACCCCCTGGGATGTACTATTGTGTCTTCATCATCACACCTGGTTGTCCCTGATAAGAGTGGAAAATGAACTGATAGTCACAGATTTCCAGCTGCGGCCTGTTCCAGCTAAATAGGGTGAATGACCAAGAAGACTTTGAATGTAAAACTTGAAAACTACCTTCACAGTTAAGCTTCAGTTGTACTACTTCATTAAGAGTTAGAAAACCCAAAATCTGTTCTTTATAACACTTTTAAGGTCTGAGAGCACAATACACCAGGAACCCAGCTCTTGTTCACTGTGCATTCCTATCAGCACAACTCATGAGGTCCAAGCCTCACCATGGGTATAAATCACACTGCTGTATTTTACATCTGCTGCAGTCAACACGAGGTTCACAAAGGTAGCTTCAAATAAAGTGTGCTGCAGTCCTCTAGCTCACTCTTTGCAGGGACAGATGTCATTGAAATGAGTTTTATATCCAGCAAAAACACAGACATAACAAACTCCCACAATTTCATACTACTATATGGCTGGGGACAAAAGCATTACTTTTTATCACAGCTTAAACTTGGTCTTTAGTGTTCAGCTTTCTGTCAAAAGTGACTGCCAAATTATGTGTATTTGGTGAACCAAAGGCAACAAAGCTCAAACTCTTCCAAGCGCATTCATGAACCATTTATCGGGGTAGGGCTTCAGTTTACGTATTTCATAAGTACTGTGTAGTCTTATTCAGTTGAAGAAAATATCTCACAGGCCAGAAAGTGAAAAAGATACTGACTCTCACATCATTCTTAAGGTGTGTCAGTTCTTCCAAGGTAATACTACTTTCACACAGGTTTTTAAGACATGCCTGTCAGGGCCCTGAAAGCACTACTAGGTCTCAAAGGCCTGCCTAGCCTTAGCTGGGGCTCCATTCACCTCTCACCATTGGGTCCTGGAGCTCCCTTTCAGCTCACCCTGGGACCTTCAGTCCCTGTCTGAGCTATGTTGCAGGAGGGCTGGTCTCCAGCTCAGCCACAGCTGCCACACATCTAGTCCTCCAGTCCAGACTGCCACCCATCTGGCCATAGTCCCCCAGTCCAGACTGCCACCCACAGACTGACCTCCTGAGCTGTCCTGCCCTGACAATATGGTGCTTCTGAGGTATCACTGGATTGTCTCTCACCTTCTCAAGGCCTGACCCTCAACCTGATCCACGGACTGACTTCCCAGCTTGTCCTGACATACCTCATTACCACAAACTTTCCTGATGATCTGGATTCTTGGCTGAACATAGTCACCATCACCTGGCATGCCCAACTCACTTTGATGCAGGGCAGTGGAACAGGGCCTGGCCACTGAAGCCCCTGCCTCAGAGAGCAGCCAGCCCTTGCTGCACCCCCACAATACCTTTTTCTAAACAGATAAGCATTTACCACCAGCAGGGATCACCTTTTACAAACTCTATTAGAAAGCGGACTCTGCCTACTCTAGAAAATACTAAATTTACAGAAGTTGAACAGCATGACCTAATGGACCCTTTCCTCCATGTAAGGCTTTTAGCTATAGATCTGATTACCTACACAAGCGACTGTAACTGTACAAAAGAAAGACTACAAATACACATTGGGAAAAATGCCTGACATCGGATAATGACTTTCTTAGTACAAATGAAACATCACTAGATCACAGAACTGTACTACACTGGCTACAAAGGATCACCTTACATGCATTCCCACCAAGTTAACCACTCAGAAGGTATGGCAGTAAATTAAGAACAGCACTGAATCAAAGGAGTTTGTTTAAAGACACCTTGTGCATTTCACATTGATGAATCAAAATCTTTCCATTACCTCTAGAAAGCAAATGATCACACCCTCCAGTAGAGATGTAAACTCGCTGGAAACTCTTCTTAAAAATATCTCATCTGCTCCTTCACAGAGAAAGTATGCACTCCTGAAGCCAGTTTGTTCATGCTTTGTTGCTTTGGTTTGTTGAGTTTTTTTAAAATACATGTTTCCAGAAATTATTCCAGTCCAAACAGGTGAATGAAATAAACTAGTACCATTACACTCCAGAGACAAAAAAATTGCTCCTTTCTCATTTCTCTTCTCCAATAGACAGACAACCTTGAAACACTGACAATCCTCAAAACAACAGTGCTTGCAGGCAGCACAGAATTAAGTGATTTTAAAAGATGCATCTAATAGATTGGCCAGGTCTAGAGACAAAAGTAGGAACTCACCTTTACAAAACAGCAACACAGTATGTGCTTGATTGCCAGGAATTCCAAGCTAACTTGCTACTAAAAAACTCTTAACCAGCCTCGATTTATTTTTCCAGACTTCAGAAGTCATCAGTAGTTCTTAGTGTCTCATGCTATAATTATACTAAACCACGTATACAGAGTACATAAACACCATACATACATACACACATTATACATATACTTTTGTAGGAAAATAACTGAGACTGGGGAAAATAAAGAAATATAGTTTCACAAAGTTCAGCTCAGAGGCTGCAATATTAGGGCAGCTTTGACAGTTGCTGCTCCCAGGACCAGAGTGTGCTTGGAACAGACAAGATCTGTAAGAACATGGCGTAATATCCTTGAGATGGGGAGTAGAGTGGTACAGAGGTACCACAGCTCATCCTTGTTATCAGGAATAAAGAAGATAACCGCATAGTTGTCATCAAGAAAGATGAATCGCAACTGCTGCCTCAGCGGTGATGGTGAAATCGTGTTCTGAAGCTGAACTTTGCTCATTATAATGTCACAAAAGATACCCAACTCCGGGCTGCAACCATCCCCCCCATTGAGCTTATGTATAACTAAAGCAACTCAAGCTCCACCTAAAGATAAAGAAATAGTATAAATTGGTGAAAGAGAAGGAGGATGTTGGGAAGAAGCTCTCCATCGAAACATCTGGGATCAGTCAACAGGCTGGATCTCTCTTCTCCCCCTCGATAGGGACGCATATCAGGTAAGATCTCTGTGTTACACGCATTTACTTATTAACATCTTGTTAGCTATTTAGTACTATCATTGACCACTTTTGATTATATATTATTGCAAATCAAGTCTGTTTTCACAGTCACTATCACCGGCTATCTTGAATCTGTATCCTGTCATGAGTATATGTAATAAATTTCTTGGTGTATATATATAAGTTTCCGGAAACTTCATAGTTGATATAAGGGATTTGGCCTAAGGTGCTGCTCTTAGGGTCCCTGAATAGGTTGGGTGAACATCCTCTGACTTGGCAGGCTGCCCAGGGAGGGCAGGCGGGTCAGATACAAGGGTCTCATCATTCTTGGGAAGCGGGTAGACTGGTCTCCCCGACCTCTATCAGCGTGGTGCTGCTCGTAGGGTCCCTCAACAGGTTGGGTGAATACCCTCCAACTTGGCGGGGCTGCCCAGGGAGGGCAGGCAGGTTGGATACAAGGGTCTTGTCCTTCTTGGGAAGTGGGTAGACTACCTGGTATCTTAATGTGACAACTTTGTATGGTACAAACTGTAGAAAGAGTTTGTTTGCATCAACCTTATGCATGAATACACAAATGTGAAGTGTTACAGAACAAAGCAATGTCAATGTTATAAATAGGCCTTAAGCAACACCCTCTGCCTCTAAGAAAACTCTGAATTGTCTTTATAAAACTGTAACTTTCAGCTAACTTAGAGCAAAAAGGAAATAGATTTACAGAACTAAAGCTCCAAGCAGAAGTGAAGCCTTGCAATTTCCTCTCTGTATCTATTTATTATTAACCATATTTAAACTGGTAATATGATATCACATAAAAGCAAAGCTGTCTTATACAGAGGATCAAAAACTGCCCATGACAGGTTAATATCACAAGGTTCCTTTAATTCAATAATGTTTTTCAGGAATTTACTGTTCAGCTATGGAAGATACCATTTCTTTTGATGCATCAGACTGCAATTACTGCACAATATTCTGTATGTCTCATGCTTCAGCAACTTCTAGCCCAGTTACAGATGGTAAAGCATCACCTTGCTGTCACTTCTCTATCCATTATTTTACAATTTGGTCCCCATACTTCTAATACCTTGCTCTGTTAACTTTCAGTCTCCTAGATGAAGTACCTGGTTTTGAAAGACAGCAAAGCAAATTTTCCCTGTAAGAATGAAAGATTCTTTCTTTAAATCCAGCAATCCTTCTTCTGCAAACACATACCAGTTAACATATTAGCTCACAAATGTTTTCTCCGAGTATGCTTATGATCACATTTGTCATGTGCTTGGAACTACAGCAGGAAACATCAGGGAGAGGGCTTTGAAGAACTTCCAGGTGGTCTTATCATACCTTGAAGAGAAAAAGATGGCTAACAAAGACGTGAAGAGGAACCAAGGAAAAGGGGGCCTAGGAGGGTGGAAATGCAGCAGAACTACAGATTAATTTAAACAGAGAAAAATAGGAAACAGGGGAGATGTAACATAAAAGAGTGAGAGTCAAAAAGTGTAAGGAAGATTAAGAAGAAATAATGGATTTGAAGGAGACAACAATATACCATCCTTACTTGATTCGAAACATTTAAAAATACAATAGCCAGTGTAGAAGCACACAAAAGTAGGGCAGCAGCAGCCTACAGTCCTCTTATGTAATTTAATGAGTAAAGCAGCAATCTTTAATTTGTAAATAAAACAGTAAGTAAAGCAGCACTGCACTTTTTCTTTGTTAACATTTCTACCTAAGAAATACCTTCTCTTTATGCTGCTGTCAAATAGAACTTAACATTTTCACAAGTCCAGTGTTTTCATTGCATTTTTCTTTTTCCTATCTAAACTTGCTTTATTTTCAGTGTTTAACACTGAATGTGATTTATAGATCTCTTTCCAGAAAGCTGAAAAAATGG
This sequence comes from Psittacus erithacus, assembly GCA_009867235.2. Classification (NCBI taxonomy): domain Eukaryota; kingdom Metazoa; phylum Chordata; class Aves; order Psittaciformes; family Psittacidae; genus Psittacus; species Psittacus erithacus. Next base: position 26,657 of record WYDI02022272.1, read on the forward strand.
TAGGTGCAAGCTGCTTACTTCAGAAGCATTACTGTTAGCTTGACCAACAAGAAATGACAGATTAAAGCTATTCTGTAAACATTCATAGAAAAAAAAAAAAGAAAAAAACACACCACATAAAGCAAGACTCAATACAAGATCTTTCATAGTGTAGTTATTTCAAAGGTATGGAAAACACAAAGTGACAACATTCATATATAGTACAATGCACATAATACAGTTGTTAAAGCCTTCAGGAAATATTTTTGCCTATAATTTTTTCAATGGAAAACTCACTGAAAAATGTGGCAGAATGACACTATCCACAATTACTTATTTCTGCCATTTTAGAACATTCTCATAATACCATATGTGATTATTTTTTTTGTTTCTTTTTCTGAGATTTTAAAGTTGGAAGAGATTTGGGGATATTCATTAGATTGAAAACTTGTTTCATTATTTGCCCAAGTGGCCTTGAGCTACTCAGAAAAAACTTAAGCAAACCTATTAGTAATGGAAGGTCATGTTATATATGGTCCATTAGCATTTTCACTGATACACAGTTTAACAGGTACCAAACAAACATATTCCACATTTAGCCTGTTCTGATTTAGCCTTTTTTCATACAAATAATCATTTCTAAACATATTCCATCTGACATAAGAGTTCAGGATCTCTTTCTCCAACAAATCAGCTTAAGTTCCACCAGGTACAAGTTTCTCCTGATCTTGAACTGGGCACAGTTCAATTTTCCTAGCTATAGTATCTCAATGTGAAAGACGTGAAATTATCAACAATAAACAGATAAACTCCTATCAGAAAGCCTGTACCAACTTCTGTTTTCTCAGAGATTACATAATCAACAAATATTCATGGCCCTAGTCCCTATTCTGTCAAACTCCAGGTACTGTTTAACTATTTTTAGCATTTATTATACATACTTCCCAAACATTTAAAATAAGCTAGTTTCCTTTTATTCTAATTTAAAAAATCCAAAACTAAAACAAGCTGAATTGAGTAAATCAATGACAACTTCACACACTGTCTTAAGATGCACACAATTCAAACACAGCAGGGAATATTAAGTTTCTGTAACATGAAGACACACACAATTGACATGCATAAGGAGTGACACTCAAGCAAATGGAACTGAAATGCTAATCCATCAAAACAAGTTTATTAGGATTACCAATTTCAGAAATGTTAACAGTAGGTTTTGATTTCGCTGTTCAGCTTAAACTGAAAAATGAGCTGGTTTCAACTATTTATCATGGACAATATAGCGCTCTTTTTTTTTTTTTCTTGTATATCAGTTTAAGTTCTCTGATGTTGCTTTCTGCATACCTTGCAAACACAGGACAGCAACCCAGAGCAAGAAAGAAAAAGCCATAAGCCCTTGAGCTCTGTACTGAATCTTAGTGCTTTTGTATATGATAGGTTTAATACAAATACAAAAATAAATGACTTCCAGCAGCTGCATTCCAGACCTATAAATCGCTGTGAGTACTACAAAATCCATACAAAGAACAGCTGTATAATTTACAGCATCAGTATCTGTCAAGAAACGCTGCAAATACAGAACCCGACTTTCTCATTTTAACATTGTTATAAAAATTAGAAATTGCCCTTACACAGATTCTACTTAGATTAGAAATTGTATTCATCTTTCCTGATGGCACTTCAGTGCAGAACACTATTTAATTCTTACCAGTATTAAACTACATTTGGAAAGCATAAACACCAAATTACAAAACACAGAGTATTTTTTTTTTTTACACAGAATATGCTTTGAGAAAATCAGAATAATACTCTCATCTAATGATTTATACTATACAGCAAATGCAAGCTACACAAATCTACAAGAAGCAAAACTCATGGCAAAGGTTTAAACAGTTGGATATTTCACAAGATGCATCCTTACTAACACTACTGACAGCCACCATATCACACACTCCTCCTTTATACTTGAGAGAATTTTGCATCACGTTCAGAGCATAATGTGACCAGTCCAAGAGTATGACTTAATATACTATAAAAACATGCACCATAACACATCAGCTATAAAAATGGTATACACTGTAACCAATACCCAAAACTGGCAGAATTTCATTAATTTTATGGAAGAAGTCCAAAGTTTTGGATCCCAAAGTCAAATGCCCACTTACTGTTATACATTATTGCTTATTTCAAAGAATCATAGAATAGTTAGGGCTGGAAAGGACCTTAAGATCATCTAGTTCCAATCCCCTGTCATGGGCAGCGACACCTCACACTAGACCATTTTGCCCAAGGCTCTGTCCAGCCTGGCCTTGAACACTGCCGGGGATGGAGCATTCACAGCTTCCTCGGGCAACCCATCCCAGTGCCTCACCACCCTCACAGTAAAGAACTTCTTCCTTATACCCAATCTAAACTTCCCCTGTTTAAGTTTTAACCCATTACCCCTTGTTCTATCACTACAGTCCCTGATGAAGACTCCCTCCCTGGCATCCTTGTAGGCCCGCTTCAGGTACCGAAAGGCTGCTATGAGGTCTCCACACAGCCTTCTTTTCTCCAGGCTGAATGGACCCAGCTTTCTCAGCCTGTCTTCATATGGGAACATTTATGACAAATAATGGAATTTGAAGGTATGAACAAGATCTGAATTTTTCACTAAAGAGGTAGTACAACTTACCAGTCTGTGATTTTGATTCAGAAAATGGGGGGGAAAAAAATCTGACTTTTTTTTTCCTGACAACAGAAATATTAAAAGCTGCATTTATAAAAAACATTCTGTAGTAACACTTTTATTAACACAAGTAAATTCTTGGAACCAAAGTGATTTTGTTTTGTTGAAGACATTAAAAATAGTTCCTTCAAGAATGAGATCAACATGGAACTGCATTGGCTAGTATGTCTATTACTTTAAAAGACAAAAAACTACTGTGTTAACAGTAGTTTAAATGCCCAGTGTCAGCTTCCAAATTTATTGTTGAAATGACCCAATTTACAGCCAAAATTACTAAGTAGGAGACAATGTCTTCTTGGTTTTATAGCAAGAGACAGCTAACCATATAGTGCCTTTCTTATATAATAATAAGATTAGTAAAGACAGTTTTCTTGATGTCTAAATATATAAATAAGGCGTTCAAAGTCCCATGAAAAATCCATCTGAGGTAAGCTGATATGAAATAAGACATTTCATTACAATTATTGATGCATAAAGTCAGAAAAGTTCCAAAATATGATTTCCAAAGTTCAACCACATAAAAGACCTTCAGACCCATCAGAATTCAGCTTTATTCCTGTATCAGACACATAATACTAGAAAACAAAATATCAAGCCTGTTTGTGTTATCTCATACAGCACTAGCTGTTGTGATTCAGTGAGTTCAACACCCTTGACCTTAATACAAAGGGTATCAGAGATACCATGATCCAAGACAGCCATGTTCAGTAGATATAACATCAAAAATATTATGATTCTTATTAATACAAGAAAAAGCAGTGCAAAGCAGTCACAGTTTAAAGTTCATTAGAGGAAATTTGATGAGGACCGTACTGACACCATGAAACACTGAAATTTTACCTTCACCAAACTGTCCTTTAAGAGATTAGTTACAGAGTTGAAGCATATCTCCTAAAGAATAAAATTATGAATCCACAGCTGATGATAGTCATCAGAAAGAAACACTTTGGTATCATCTCTTTACCTCACGACAGACCAAAACAAACTATAATGGTCTTTTCATGAAAGAGAGAAAATGATGAAGACTTCCAGCTTCACATAGCAGTAGCAGTAGTTTTACCAAACATCCTCCACACATTCATATGCTGACTTATCTTTTTTTTGACTCATCTAAGAGATAGAAACCTATTAATAATTTTTCCTTATTAATGCCATCTTTTCACTAGAAGCAGAAAACTTCAGTAAATGGCTAAAAAGCTGTCATCAGAATTAGCTGGGTTTGGTTTTTTTTTTTCCTTTGATAGTGTTAACAGTGTGGAAGAACACTGATGAATTAGAAAATCCAGAGATTCAGCTAGTCCAACTGTTTGAGAAGTCTTTTAGTCCAAGGGCTTTGGTTAAGTGCAGTTATCCTCTGTAGTATCAAATTCTTCCTTTGGAGAAACTTCTTATTTTTCCTATACACCCCTCAGCATAATAAGCCTTAATAGAATGCGGGCAGTTCTATGACTAGCAGTTTATCACAAATGATAATAAGGTCAGTTTTTCCATGGAGGGAAGGTCACTGTCAAAGAAAATGTCCTCAGCAGCAGCATTTCTAGTTACAAACTACAACGCTGGAAGGACCTCAGAAAAATTAGGGAGTGCGGTACAACCTGCTTGGTTGAGAAATACTTACATCACTCAGACTTAAGTGTTTCTAAATAAGCCATTCTTTCTCCTGTTGAATAAAAATATACCTCATTAGTATTAGTTAAACCCTAGAACCTTATAAATTGCAAAATAAATTATACAATCTTCAGTAAACACTTAACGTGATCACGACAAAAATCTAGAAAAAAAATTGAATTATTTTATTTAAGAGGTTAAAAAAAAAAATCATTTTTTTCTGCTTCCCTTGATCACAATAAAGTTAAAAAATAAAAAATAAAAAAAAAAAAATAAAACCCAAACAACAAAACAAAATCAAACCTTAAGACATGATTCTGTGCAGATAGTTTAGAAAATTTTAGAAAGGCAGGTATGTTTTAACACTTCCTCAAAAATAAGTCACAAGCATTCAGGTTTGTCAAGTTTTCAAGAGTTCAGCAGAAAGCAGCCAGGATTGCTAGCTGTGCAGGAAGACACAGCATCAGGCTGCAGGAACTAGGTTTACTCAGGCTTGAAAAGAGAAGGTTGCACAATGTGAGGGATCCTGTTTACAGTCTTTCATTGTGAAGAGGGATCTAATAAAGAACGTGGAGCCAGACCCTTCTAAGAGATCCACAGCTAAAGGATAAAAGGAAAGTACATTGCTATCAAGACTTACAGGGAGGAAAAAACTTCACAAGTGGATGATGCACTGCAAGAAAGACAGACAGACTATGACATTTTCATCCTTAAATATATACAGAAGCCAATCAGATAGGATCTGAGCCCCCAGTTTAACTTAGAACCTAGCCCGGCTTTGGGCAAAACATTATGCTAGATCTCTGGAGGTCCCTTTCAGCTAAAATATGATACAAACTTTCACTATTCAAGAAACTGTTACTAGGACATGGGATTTGAAGTACATAAGAAGAAGCAAAAATTCGGGGGAAAAATAAGACATGTAGGTTAGTGGACAAGAAAAAACACTGAAGAAAAACAAGTTAAAAATCAGGAACATTTAATTAAAGCAAGATGTAGGGGGAAAGTTAAAGGCAACAAGCAGAAAGAAGAGCAGATATAGCAGACTAGTACACACTAGAATGAGGTCAGGTAAATCAGTCTAAGCAGCACTGCGCTGAATACTTAAGGATTAGGACTTTACACCACTGTATACTTTTCACTAGCAGTCACTCCTCTGGAATGAATACCATGTTACTAATGAGCCTATAATTTTCCACTGTTAGTTAGAATTCAACTGCACAAAGATTTGATCCAAAATCCCCTCAAGCCAAGAGGAAACTGCTACACAAGTCTTTGCACAAAAAAAAAAAAAAAAGGTGTGAATAAAATACTGTAGCACAAACCACAACAGCCATCTCATATTTCTGGATCTACTTCTTAAAAAGTTGACTTACTTCTTTCATTGACTAGCTAAGTATTGCCCAATTAATTTAAAGTTAATTACTTTCATGTCATTACAGTATCAGCCTTCTCTTTGCAGTACACTCACAAACTCTAAGATTTACAAGTATCCAGAGTGCTTTTCATTTACAATTCTGGATGAATTATGTAATTTCCTGTTTTGCTGAGACTAGAATGCAGTAAACTATATTCCCTCTTTATCCACCATAAGCCACATTACAATCAATGTAACATCTTATAATTTCAGGACTGTGAATTAGATTTATGTAAAAACTGCAGTAGAGTTCTTTTGTCTTGGAAAGTTCATTTAACATGAAAATAACCTTTCTGAACTGTTTCTTTTTGTCTAGAAATTTTCTTCTAGAAAGGAAACATTCTTATGATCTATTAATGCAGCATTAGTTGCTTGCTTTTTTTTTTTATAAGACAATACCTCACTGTTAAAATGATAAATCACACTCAAGGACTATCTAATCAATTTACTTTTTAGACTATAGTTAGAAAATCATTTCTGAAAAGTGAACAGAATTTTTTAAAAGTGTAATCTTTCAGAATGCATAACTGCCTTCTGAAAAGGAACAAATGTTTTGCATTTTGTTATATTAGTAAATTTTTGCATAGTATTGGAGAAATTATTTTCGCTCAGGAAAAAAGCTCCATCATTTCTAATATAAACTTCTTCCAGAATGAGAGATGCAGTTGTGTATTTGTATATTTCAGAAGTTATTTTCACAGGTTCCCCTCCCCATTAGATTTTAAACTTGTGAACCATATTCTGATCCTGCAGTATTAGCTCTTGAAGAGAACAGGTAAAGAATGTCCATTCCTCTGCTAGAACAGCTCACTGTAGGATTGCATAGTAGCAGCTGGGATCATAGTTTCTGCATACAGGCACTTCATAAAACTAAGATGAGGGACACCTTGCTCCAGACACAAGATAAAAGCCACAGGTCACACTATAAATAGATAACAGAAACTACGTGGAAATGAGAGAAAAAACATGTGAGCAGATGGATACATCATTTTAGCCACATGTTCAGCTTTTTTTTTCTCTTAATTAAGCACAATCAGGCTAGAGGGAGAAAGGAATGGAATAGGAGGAGGCAGTAAGTGTTTGTAATTATATGGGACTGCAACAGTCTTAGGAAAGCTTGTTAAATTTATGTGACATTCTCATTATGTCAATAATAGTAACAATAAAAAAGAAAGCTCACTCCTTTAAACAGTTTCAGAAATGGAAAGGCTAGTACCTGGCATAGCAGTCATCTAACAGAGAACAAATGAACAATGGTTCCAAACAGGAACAGAAATCATCAGGACTACTGCAAGCCCACAGACTGGAGGCTCTGACAGGCCAGTTGTACTCTGCGCTCAATCCACAGTTTCTGATACCAAGAGAAGAAGAAGGCTCTGCACATAGAGTTCCCCAGGACTTTAACAACCATATTCCTTCAAAGCTAAATAATGCTTCACTTCAAGCATTTTTCATGCTAATCAAATATCAGTAAAAAAGACTCCTATCTCATCCTAAGAAGCCATATATTTCCCAGTTTGGGGAGTGCTTTTTGTGTTTGGGTTTTTTTGATGAGGTTTTTGTTTGTTTGGGGTTTTTATGGTTGTTGGTCTCCAACATAATTTCAATGGTCTTCATCTGACATTCTCTCTACAAAATTGCGATCAAAATGGAAACTGTATTAGGAAATTGTAGCATGGAAAATATTCCTTTGTTAAAGTGCTAATTATACACTAACCACAGCAACAAACCCATCCAAAAAAAAACTTAACAAGTGCATATGCATTGCATTGCAACATATGCATTCTGCATATTTACTCAATTTACAATACCCATACAGCAGCTGTGGAATGTCTGTTATTAACTATTTTTCCTGCTTTATAGATGCTCCTAATTTAGACAAAAATAATTTGTCCTTTTTAAGCGGTCACAGAATGCCAACTTCTAGATTTAAAATTCGTCTCATCAATCCTTCCAGAAGAGAAAAATGTCCCAAACACAAAACATGTGAAACTCTTTTGAGCATTGTATTAAACAGCTAGCCCTGAAAGTTCAGGTTTGTGAAAGCCAGCAAAATACATTCAAGCTCATTCAGCCTGTTAATTCCACAGGAACATTTAGATCAGGAAGCTGACAAAAAATCCAATCCCATAATAACAATTCCCACTGGAAACAATTTTGATAATTACAGTCTCCTCAGGTCATCAAGAAAAAAACAATTTAGTATCTCTATAAGAAGATAATTTTTTCTTTCATAACAAAATTCTTGCTATAGCATTTGTACGTTGCATTCAATAGCTGCTATACTGCTAGGAATCCCTCTGACAGCTCTGGACTAGTGCCGTTTTTGTTGTTAAAAAACACTGTATATGTGGCAACTCTATGAGGGACTGCTTGTGGACTTGCACCTAGTCATCTGCAAGGAGGTTTGCGTGTTGATTATAAGAATCCTTCAAAAGAGATTGAGAGATATGTAGATGACTGCTGAAAAGTACGTAAACTATGTATTGAGAATTCCAATTATGATAATCATTACAGTTTACAGTAATCATATAGTAATTAGCAAAATCAAAATAGACATTTTACCTGACCTGGCTAAGCTTGCAGTTTCAGTAAATTGCAAAAAAAGTGGCTTAAATGGATGCATATGCCAGGAAAATAAATAAATAAATAATCCAGGTGAGAAAAGTACACCACCAATTAGTGATATATTATAAGACAAGGGCAGTGAAAGTTCATTGACTGTGCAATTTAAGCATCTAGGCACCTTTTCTCCCACTGGTCGCAGCATGGCCAATACTGCTGCAGGCATATGGTGCTTCACAGAATGCCTGAATATAAGAATACTTTCCGCCCCCTCAAGTGAAAATGCTGGGTCAGACTGGTTTTGCAGTTTAGTATCTGTGGCCTGCTGTCACCTTGGAGGAAATGCAACACTCCTTACTCCCTTCTGGAATGGAATAATTATCATTGCTTCCAAATGAGGCTACTTAACTCCTCCAACAAATATGGTAGATTTCCTCCTCCTTCTCCTGCGAGTTTGTACCTAAGGAGTACTGCAGTGTGCAAAACCTTGTTAACATTACTTCTCGGCACTTAACTGAAAACCTGCAGGGACTAATTAGTAGATTTTGAAAGCTTTGCAAAGCTGCAGTTTCAAGTAGCTTTATATTCTATCTAAAGTGTTCCTTCCTGCTGTCCCCTCTATGATGAAAAATCTCATGTGGAATGGAAACTTACTGACTTCCAGCTTGCTCCGAATAGGATATGGATGACGTTAGCACACAGAATGCTGGAGAACCAGCAAAAGCTGTGACCTCTAACAACTGAACACATTTCTTCTGTGATTAAAGAGGAATGTAGAGTGAAAGAACGTGACAAAACCCTTCCATGCATCCAGAAACCCAGACAGAAACAATGACTACTTTAGTCCATGTTTCCCTAAGCTTTCACTTCTGAGTGAAAACAGGTCTGTTCTTTGCTGTTACAAAATAGAAAAGATTAAAAAAAAACAAACCACCAAACAAATAAGCAAAGAGAAACCTTCCGAGGATAAATCAGTAAAACAAGTTTTAGCTACTTCTGATGTGCAAAGAAAAATTGCTTCAAAATTGTAGCAGTTCACTTCTTGAAGAGAACAAAACCAAAACATGAATGTTACTAGTATCTTGCTCTTTAAAAATGTTCCTTATCAATACACAGACTAATGTACTGGCCTATTGGTCCCTGTCAGACCTGGACTCAGTTCCTACACACAGGACACTAATCCAGGAAAAACTGAAAAGGATGACTAAGCTCTTCATCACTGAGCTGGAAACAGCACCAGCTACAGCATGACCTTCAAATAAGGAATAATTTATTTTCAAAGAATTGACCCAGACTTTATCATTAGGTTAAGGAATAATTTATTCTGCAGTTTCTCTCCAGGAAGAGGTGCAGAATTTTCCAGCAGCCTATCTACCCATCCACTAACACCAGGAAAAACTGCTCCAAAGTCATTACAACTCATTCTTTTTCCTCAAGGAATATTTTTTAGAAATAATTTTTCTAAGATAACAAAGAGACTTGATTCATGAGAGACTGCACCTATGCTCTAGTCATTCAAGAGAATTAAGTCATTCTCTTTGGTTCTGATTCAGCAAGAGACTACATAAATCTAACTGAAAACCCAAGTGACATCACCAACCTCCATGGGATAAGAGACATACTTTCTGCTTAATTTAAAATAATTATAATGTGGGCATTGCTAGATAATAAATAGAGATGATTGCCAGTAAGAGAGAGAACAGCTGTTACTGTCATCTCTAATCATCAGAAAAAAGTTCAGATTTGAACCTCTGGTCTTCAAAAGAAGGCCCCATATACTGGTATCAAATCCTTGGACAAAACAGTTCATCAAATACCATATGGCCCAAGTCTTCCTAGTCAGTAATTAATCCTAAAAGAAAAATCATTCTATCCCTTAGATGGAATACATTTCTACATATCAGAGACTTCAAATTGAGTTTGTACAAACCATAAAAGAAGACTGCCTATTAGAAAAACTAAAGGTAATGAGTTTATCATCTTTCTGAGGTCCAGTTAAGAAAGAAAAACAGACATTTTCACTCTGAAATCAATAGAAGGAATTCATCTTTTCCTAAATAGACAATTTTTGATGGTAGGAGAAAGTCAAGAGCCATATGCTCAGAATACAGTGTAGTTAACATAGACAAAAGATCAAGGCAGTTCATTTTGTACACCAAAATCCAGAAATAATTCAACAAAAAACTCCTGTGCTTTCCACTTTCCACATTAGTGCACAGGATCTCCAGTTTTTACAGATATAGGTACATTTTTTGTCAGGATTATGGTTCTATATGCTAGCACAAATAGAGCAACTTCTGTAGGACTCAATACTCTTAAATGCTGCAAACGTTTCTGTAACCTCTTTGCTTGCTTTTACTTTCAGCTGAGGGAGGATAAGTGATTAGAATAATAGCCTTTTTTTTTTTCTTCAGACTTGACTTCAAAGAACAGTTGCAATCATTAGTCAAAATCAGAAAAGAATAGTAAGATTCCAGATCAATATTGGAAAAGAACACATTAAAGAATACTTAGGATAACATGGAAGGTTTCAAAGTGCCTAAACCTGTTCAGTTTAATTCTATCATTACTTGACCAACCTTGAGAGTCATAGGAGATTAAGCTGAGACCTTGTTGTAGTATTGATGAGGTAATCAGAGGAAAAAAAAACACAAAACCACAACCAAAAAACCGCAACTCTTTAGAAGTGGGGATTCCATAAAAGGAGGAAAACAAGCAGTGAGGGAACAGACATTTAACTGCAATTAAAAAAAAAAAAAATTAAAAAAAAATCCTAAAATCCTTTATTTGTGAGCACAAAACGGAAAAGCAACAAGTGAATTAAGCTAATTTGGGTTGGCTCAAAAAAATCTAATTTCCTTTCTATAACAGGGCCATGGGACTGTTACTGAAAGACGTAGACAACAATAATGTACTCCATTCCTCTAGCATGGTTTTTAACCCCATCGCAAATTAGGTTCTTCAAAGCAGGCTCAGAAAACATGCTGTAAATGAAATTAGTGTAAGAACTATACAAAAATGTTGATAGTGGAAGTATCTTGGAATAGATAACAATAGACCACTATCAAGTGGAAATATTTATCAACTAAAGCTCTTACAAAATATTTTCTTTGGCTAGAAAAAACTAAATATTCTTAACCGAGGTTATGAAAAAGAGAGAAAGCTGAAAGAGAAAACAAAAGATGACAAAGGGAAAGATTAAAATTCACAGAAGCAGACCTAAACATAAAAGCAATTTTAAAAGCACGTTTCAACACGCAGGAATGTCTGTAATCAAAGTGGAGAAAATAAACTGCTGGCTATATTATGGTCCTACAAATAATCACAAGCAATCAACAAATGAATTCACAAGCTTCGTGCAAGGAAAATACGCTGCCTTGTTGTAAATCCCTTTCCTGCCCAAAACAGCAAATATCAAGATGAAGTGAATTAACAGACTCCAGCTTGCAAAAATATCTGGTTATCTTTCACCATCTTTAACAATGATAAATCCAGATCTGATGCACTGTGAATACTTGTGGCATTATAATTCCTTCTCCCTACACCCCCCGCCCTCCCCAGCTCCAAAACCCCTCTCTTCAAACAAGAGGGAAGAGAGTACTGAGCATGCACAGGAAGCCTAAGAAAAACCCCACTTTAATTTAGAGTAATAACAGGTGAGACTGAGGCTGCAAAGAGAAAAGTTATGAGAATTACGGGTCTTTTTCAAACAAATAAAAAGGAAATGAATCATCTGTCTCTGTGATCACTGTGGACAACAGATTATGAAAAAAAATCAAAAAACAACAAAACAAAACAACAACAAAAAAACCCACAGGTTTAAATGACAGTAAGGAAAACAATTAAAGGAGAAGATTTTAACAGTAAGGACAGCGAAATGGCACAGACAGGGATAGATATTAAAAACAAAAAAAAAAAATCTGTTGGGATTGCTCACTTGCATTTAATTCTGGTTTGGGATGCACAGATACTGGATGACTTTCTGTGTTTCTTTCAGACCTACTTTTCTGATTCTGTGAACACACATTTTGCAATGGCTAATAAATATCTCAACTCTCCACCAGACTGAGAAAAGAGAGATTTCACATAAAATACAGCAGGAAATGTTCTGACTAATAGAAGAGAGCTCTAAAGGCATTAAGAGGTTTTCATTATGGGTCAGTAAACTGGATCTCAGTTTCTCTGGTCACAACCAAAATAACTGCCTTGTACAGACGTATGTAAAATATCAGGTATGTTGTCAGAACAAGCCATACAGGGTCCGTACTTCTGCTCTACTGGCCTTTTGGCTAAACAGACCCATGCGTGTGAATTCTGTTCAATGCAGCACCTTGCACACCAACTAAATGCTAGTACCATATAGTGCTGTGCTATGCCAATGCCACAGGCTGATTTTACTGTCCCAGAATAACTCCTCCAGATTCAAAGGATTAATATCTCTGCTGTTTTACAATGAGCAGTGTAGCACAGTGAAAGCATGACAGTTCAAATCAGCACTCATTCAGGCGTGTGTGCCTATCAGATTTCTTTGCTTAGTTGTAGTTCAATCTCTATTTCCTTTCTGCATGTGAAATCCATTCCATGCACTCTGTTTCTCTGCTATATGAAGGTCAGAAATATCACCAAACATACATACAGATATTTTATTGATTTTTTTCCCCCTCATAGAACCTGTGGAAAATGTTTCATGAATCATAGTAATATTCATTTCATTATTAATAGCAACGATTTAGTTATGTATCTTCCAACCTGTCACATAAACTTTTAGAAAGCTACTACTCATATTCTGGAATCCATATCATTACAATTCTCAAGCTTGAAACACACTATCAGGCCTATGGTCTTATTACAGACTGTTGAACACATCTCAGACTTTTAACTGAAAAAATCTCTTGGAAAACACTGCTTGCAAGAGTTTCATGACTCAGTCACATACCCTGGAACGCAACACAGTTTTGCAGACCACTAACTTAGAGGATCTTTATACATCACAAGAGCGCTGTAGTTAGTGCCATACAGACTGGAAAGTAACAAAAGAGAACTGATCAACCACACGCAGGGAACTTAGTTAACCATTAAAGGTTTTGTAGGATTCAACAGGTATCCCATCAAGTTGCATTTCCACCCACCCCCCCCCCGATTAAAATGATGTGCCTCTGACATCACCTTCTTTCCCTCCCCTTCCATTTCCTCATCTAAGTGCTCTTTGTTTACTTGCTTTACTGGTCTTATAAGTGAGGCAAGCAAATTACAGATGTGTAGTTATCTGTTCCAAGAGCAATGCAGGTTTTAAAGTCTTGTTATTCTCTCCCTCAAGCCTGTGACAAATAATGTTTACAAACACCTGTTATCATGGGTCTTTTTAACTACACCAAACCAGTAATCACCCTGAAATATCTCCTTTTACAGCATGTTTAGATCATACTACAGTTTTGCATTTAGTCATTGTGGGATCTCTCACAATTAACTCTTTACAAAGAATGTCATACAACAGGTTATAATACTCAAAAAGAACATTTTTCAAGTATTTTCCTGCTCTCCAGTTTCGAATCCACCATAAAGCTGTACCAAGCCACCTATCTCACGCTGTACATCACTACAACATTTCAAAAAATGAAGAGCAGGAAAGTTAAATCAATTAACATGCACTTCACTATGTGCTGAAATAAATCACCATAAGAGTATAAAAATCACTGCTTTTTCAATAGTACATATGGATGGACAGAGGACTAAGACTCATATTATTTAACACATTTTGTTTTCAATTCCATGTTTACAGTGAGTGACCTTCCATTTTCATGTCTTGGAAACTCTGGGTAGATCAGTAAACTAATGACAATTTTGACATATTGTTTGAATTAAGATCTTTTATCTTAATTTGGTTGTATATCAATTATCTTGTGAATCCTATGCTAAATGTGAAAACCCATCTTTTTCATTTGAACACAGGCATTCCTGAACTGGTTTTCAGATAGTTATTCACAGATTGGGAGTTAACTCTGCAACCTCAGATACTCATCATAGAACCTCTATATATTCATCTGAAGACTGTCTTCTCAGTTTATTATTTCCAGTCAAGCACAACAGATACGTAATGTGCTCATATATGAACATGCTTAGTGGCTGACCATGGTGAAACATCGGTCATGTTTCATTGTAAGTGTTCAAGATTACTTGCTCTAATTCAGCACTTACAAATATGGTAAGACAGTCATATAGATGAAAACATTAAATCCAACCTAATGAACACACAACTACCTCTTCAGTACTCCAGCCCTGCCTTTCACACAGAAATTACAGTCTATGTAACCCCCAAAAGTTATGCTAAGTCTGACATGCAAGTCACAGCTACCAGAAGTAGGAAAGAACTTTTCTGGAAAGGCAAAGACTGGTCACAATATTAAAATCATTTTCACCACCATTTGTATTTTGTACTCACCGTCCTTAGTGACCTCAAGATTGAGAACTGGAAATCTTAAAATTAAAGCTTCAGTGAAGTTATTCTGGAAATTCTGATACAAACCACAAGCTTAGAAAGAAAAAGTTACCTTGACACATCTCTATACATTTCATAAACAATCACTGTTCAGCAGTCTGTCAGTCATTCTGCACTCAATGAGTTTCTATGACATCTCCACACAGAGCTAAGGAACAGCTTTAAAGGAACACATTTAAGATATTTGTGCTGGCATCCTGGCCCCATCAGACCTTTAGCACTGACTTTAATAAAGAGGAGGAATTAAAAACAAGAGGGGAGGGAGGTGAGAAAAAGGAAAGAAAAATACATTTCAAGTTACTTAAGTTATTTACAAAGCAAAACACTTCCTGTTTTCAACGACATTTTACACAATAGAAAAGGCCGAGATTATTTTGTTCTACTTAACCATAAAAAAGAATTTCTAACATTTGAGTCTGCCCATTTAAACAGAAAGCAATAATATCTACGGCAGTATTGCGCAGGATTTTCAATTAGAAAATAACTCCTACAAATACTATGAAATCAGAAGAATTTCTAAACAATAGATAATTATTCCAATAGATTAGCTAATCCATACACAACTTCAGTCCAACCCTTAACAACTATGATGCACCACATTTTTAAGTATCACAGAAGGCCTTACTTTGGTAATACAGTTGCACTAACATTGGCTCAAGCTAAAAATAATGTATAACAGCAGCAGAATTGCTTAAATGTTACATTTCTTCATGAATGTTAAAAATTAGGAAAATTTTGACATTTCTTTGGAAATATTTCAGGAAATAATGTAAAATATATCTACTGATTAGTTTACTGAATGTCAGGTTTTTTGGTATGGTGGGTTGACCTTGACTGGACACCAGACGCCCACCAAAGCCACACTATCGCTCCACCTCCTCAGCTGGACTGGGGAGAGAAAATTTAACAAAAGGCTTATGGGTTGAGATAAGAACAGGGAGAGATCATTCACCAATTACCATCATAGGCAAAACAGACTGAAATTGGAAAAATTAGATTAATTTAGAATCATAGAATTATAGAATAGTTAGGGTTGAAAAGGACCTTAATATCATCAAATCAGAAAATGAAAATGAGAAATAAAACCAAATCTTAAAAACACCTTTCTCGCACCCCTCCCTTCTTCCTGGACTGAACTTTTCCTGCGAATTCTCTATCTCCTCCCCTCCAGTAGCACAGTGGGATGGGAATTGGGGTGTTGATCAGTTCATTATGTGTTGGTTTTGACACTCCCTCCTCAGGGGACGACTCCTCCCACTCTTCCCCTGCTCCTGCGTAAGGTCCCTTGCACAGGAGACAGTCCTCCAGGAACTTCTACAACCAAGTCCTTCTCACAGGCTACATTTCTTCACAAACTGCTCCAGCATGGGTCCCTTTCACAGGATGCAGTCCTTCAGGAACAGACTGCTCCAGCATGGATACCCACAAGGTCACAGCTTTCTCTCACATGCATAATGCACATTCATTAATGAATAGTTGAAAAGCTTAACAAAGAGTGCAGACTCAAATTCTGTAATACAAACTCCTTAACTCAGCCACGTAAAAATTCTCCGTGGTATCCATTCTCCCACAGATCTGAAAGCCAGTCTTTATCACATCAGCAGTACAGAGTAACTATTCCATTTCTCTCATAGCCCATATTCTCTCCTCCTCTACAACAGACCATTCAGCAACACTGAAGGAGAAAAAAAAAAAAAAGGGGAGGGGAAGGGAGGAGGAGGGAGCTAGCTCTCTTTTTGAGAAGTAGACAGCTTCACTTGCAGGGACAAAGAACAATCCCTGTACTCCCGATCATGACAGCTAGGAAACTATCAGGCTTTCCTTAGCAGCCACACGTTAATGATAACTGAGCTTTATTTCTCTTCAGTTGCCAAGGGTATCCTATATTTTCTAGCTACTGAACCAAGGATTCAAGAAGGCATTCTAGGGGAGACAACCCATGTTTCATTTCTGTCTGGTTTAGACAAGTTTTTCATATCTCCTTTTGTTCTGCAGGATGAAGTTAACTCCCCAGCCTACATACTGCACACCATCATGAAGGGACTGCAAAGAAGCAGGAGGCAGCAGGTATCAGCGCTTTATGGCCACATAATACTGCCTTCATAAACAGCTGTGTAAACATTCAGATATTTAAGATTCAGGGTTTAAGTAGTATTTCTATAAAACAAGCTCTAGGAAACCACAGTTATTTTTTTCTGATCAAGCTATGCATACAAAAAGGACAAAAAGAAATTTATCAATGTGTATTTCATGGTCATATTAATTTAATGGAAACATATACAGCAACACATTAAAAAGAGCTTCAGTTATTTCACAAAGCCAAGAAAAACCCTGAGTGGTTATTCATGAGAATTTAAATCTGCATTTCCATTAGACCCATAAAATCATCTATATTGAAAATACTTTTGAGACTGAAAAATGTAACACAAAAAGAGATCTATAAATATACTTAAACACTATGAATGCTAAGTTACATAACAAAATTAGAACAAAACTTTTAAACTTATTCTTTTCTTCCAACATTTACACTTTTCTTGAATCCACATAGGTCAAAGATGCTAACAGAATATTGCGGCTCATCATACTTCTTATTTTTGGTTTGTCATTGAAAACAACCTGGTATAATGTTGTCTTACTGACTTTTTGTTCCAAAATCCTGTAACCTTACATTCCTAATGGTTGCTGTGATCAATCATGTGAAAATTATTGCAACAAATGTCAAAAATGGAAGAAAATAAGACTGAGGTTGCACTAGAAGGGATATGTAAAGCACATCACACTACTCAAATAGGTCTTGAGCTAGAAAGGAAACAAACATCTCTCATGTACCAGGGAGCTATGTAACGTTAAAAAGTTTACCTTTTCTCTGACACTCTAGGATGAACAGAAATAGACTGAATTCTATTACAGAATTAATACTAAAATAGTTCCATTTTTATCAAATTTGTTCATTAGAAAATTCAAAAATACTGTGGAAGCCAAAATAATTTCTCCAAAAGAAGTGGAAATATTCCATGGTACACAGGAACAGTTAGACTTCACATAGAACCAGATACTCTGTGGTTCAGCTCTTTTTCATACCGGATTTCATCTGCAGCCCTGAAAGATTTATATCCATTGCACATCATGTGTTGACTGAATGGCTCTCATTTATTTTTTGAGAATGATTTGGAAAAAAATGGGTTATGTTTCAACTTTTCAAGATTTTTGCAATGCTGTCCATGAGGATTTAGGACAGTACTAACAGGAATGCTGGCAAATCCCCGTTAAATCCAGTTTGATCCAAAGCCCAATAGACAGACCCTTCTCTGATAGCAACAGATTCTGCATTAGCCCAGTGGTTATGCAGCTGTCCTTACTTATATTTTTTTCCAAGCTCTCAATGTTTTAGTCATTTAACAGTAAATAGGTTTTTCAGAGGTGGTCAAAAATCCTAATACTTACAAATCTCAAAAATCTTTCTCTTTATAGAAGATTACAATGTAACTATGTAATTTGGTATCAGGCTGAGCTCTTTAATGAGTCTTTAGTGACTACTGAATACTTGCCAGGATAAGCTGCATGCTATTCCCTACATTTTTCATTATCACATGACTACCATAAGCTTTAAAAGCATTTCTTAAAAGAGTAAGCACGATTATAATTTTTCATCACAAGATGCATGCCCTCTTCTGCACTTCTATCCTCTGTTATTCTGCATAGGTTTACCTTTTTTTAATGGGCTTGAGGCACTACTGCAGTTCCTGAGAAGAATCCTGTGAAGGTCTGAAATATTTTCATTACAAAGAATGTTTCCAGTTTCTTTTTCAAAGTTGTTGTCAAGTATCTCCCAAGAAGCCTGCACATCTCACATTTCACAAACAAACAGTTAGTGTTAAACCCTAAACAGAATTTGTGTTCCTATGCCTAGGGTCTTATTCCCACCTGACCCTAGCTGTCACATGTATTTTAAATGCAGACATATATTGCTACATGCAAATGAGGTGTTTGTGCCCCTTGAACTACACATGACCTAAAAGCAGTTTAAACTCTGCTCCCAAATAACTGACTGCATGAGTAATCTCCAACTAGAAGAGTAGGACTGCAGACTTAGAAGGGGCTGCCTTAAAATTTAGACATGGACAGTGACAGAACTAGTCAGTGATGTCTTCCCTTCCATGATCAGTCAAAAAGTGATTTTGGTGTGAGAAGAACTAACAGATAATTGAGTAGTGGGTCAAAATTAGGCAACAGTTGTCAGAATAGTGTATGACAGAGTATTAAAAAAGAATTGCTACAATATCTGTAGTCTCAGATGGCAGGAAATACTCAGGTAACTGAAGAAGCAGGACCTAGAGAAAAACAAAACAAAACAAAACAAAACACCACCACACACTTGTATCTCGACTTACTGCTTCTCCAACATTACTAGTTCCAACTTGGCAAAGCTACATGGCAATAGACTTGTAGAATGTTATTTTTTTCAAGTGCCACACTGTGCTAAAGTTAAAAGTTGAATTGTGTTCTTTTACATAAACCAGAAATGCCTTGGTCAGTACTTTGATCTTATCCTATAGCAGGAAATGATCTCCTAAATCCAAAATATAAATTCAGTTTATAAATATTACCATCAGTCAAAACACACTGCATTTTGTTGCAGCTTAACATTGCTAATGAAGTTTATGCTGATTATGCTGATTAACAAAGGTTATGCTGATTTCACTAACAAGCCAGAAACTAAAGAACCATGTATAATCAAAGCTATCCTGCAGGCTGTTTTAAATTTACATCTACACTGGAACATTCAGATTTATTGCCATAACTTTAGTAATTGCCTCAATTTTAGCAATTGCCACTAGACCAGCACATCAAAAGCAGATATGATTACAATATATGTACATGTCAGTATACAGCATTACTGCTCAGCATATGAAAGGGTTGCAGAACAGGTCCAGGATGAAGAAAAATCATCTTATGTTTGCAGTAAAGTGTTGTAACTAGCACCACGGTAGAGACAAACTCCTTATAATACACAGTTGTGTCCATGTAGATGTCACTCATCACTGCTTTTTAAAACTCACTAAAATCCACTTAAAAAAAAAACCAACAAAACAGAAAAACATCTTCCCCTTCCTGTAACACGGCTGGTTTTGAATTTTCAGCACTTGCTGCATGAACATACAAATACATAGTGGTTTTTGTAAAAACTGCATGGACTTTTCTGCTCCTCATGCTCTTAACAGGCATTATTTTTTCAAGTGTGGTTAGCCAATTAGGCATTGAGCTCTTAAGCGAGATGTATTTTTAAGAACCATTAGGCACTTAACACCAACCATTCAGTAAGAAAAAAGGTGTGGCTCACAATTTGGAAAAACAGGCTACTGCACTTGAAAACACTGATCTGTCTGCATGATACGAGGACCATAATTGAAAATGTGTAATCCCACATCAAGACTCAGGCAACTTGAATTGTTCAGCAAGTTTATCAAGTGCAGCATGAAGATATTTGTAGACAGAATTCAGAAAGCAAGCAAAAAGGAAGATTTTCTATATCGGGGTAGAGAGAGAGGAAAAAACCTCTGTAGAAGGGAACCAAGAAAAATCAACGCACTTCTAGAATATGCCCTGTCGTGGTTTAGGCCTGCCACACAGCCCACTCACTGCCCCCCCACCTCCTCCCTCGGCTCCCGGAGGGAGGGGGAAGAGAATCGAAAGAATACAACTCCCACAGGTTGAGATAAGAACAGTCTATTAACTAAGGTATAACACAAATC
>WYDI02022274.1:0-24813 GCA_009867235.2 Psittacus erithacus
GGCCATGAGGATGATCAGGGGACTGGAGCACCTCCTGTATGAAGACAGGCTGAGAAAGTTGGGGCTGTTCAGCCTGGGAAGAGAAGGCTGCGTGGAGACCTCATAGCAGCCTTCCAGTATCTGAAGGGAGCTTATAAGAATGCTGGGGATGGACTCTTCATTAGCGACTGTAGTGACAGGACAAGGAGTAATGGGTTAAAACTTAAACAGGGGAAGTTTAGGCTGGATACAAGGAAGAAGTTCCTTACTGTAAGGGTGGTGAGGCACAGGAATGGGTTGCCCAAGGAAGTTGTGAATGCTCCATCCCTGGTGGTGTTCAAGGCCAGGTTGAACGAAGCCTTGGGTGACATGGTTTAGTGTGGGTTGGAACTTGATGATCTTAAAGGTCCTTTCCAACCCTAACTATTCTATGGTTTGGAAAAGGTAAATGTAGCAACATAAGACAGTATTTAAAAACAAAGTGTGCAAACCTCCTGTTTAAAAAATAAACAAAAACAATTATTGTAAGTTTCTTCAAAGGAACAAAAAAAAAAACCAACAAAAATCAAACCAACAAACAAAAAAACAAACAAAAAAGAAGTAGTCTTAAAGCCTACAAGACTAAAAAGAAATAAGCTGTTGACCATGCTTCTTGTTCTCTGGCACCAGTGAATTATTTCGAGGAGAACTTAGAAAAGTGACAAAGAAAAGCAAATATATAGTCAAAGGCTTAAATTCACTATGCAGAGGTCTGGGCATTCAGCTGTCAAATTTCAGAGATCCATAAATCAGAAAAGGTCTAGACAGTGTCAAAGGCTTTTCTTGGGATAACGATATTCAAAAAAATTCCAGATCAAAAACTTAACCAAAGTATTTCCACTTGCTAAGAAAGCAGAAATACTTCCACCCAATGACTATCCAAGTCAGTGATGAAGCTACAGTGTGTTTCAAGAGAGACTGCCAGGGAGAGAAGAGGACAATCTACCACTAATTAATGAGCACAGACACAGGTAACTGGGCAAAGGAAGGAAGAGGGCAGATAGCATGCTGAGAAAAAAAAGCTAAAAAGGGAAACTACCTCCAGCATAGATAGTTTACCTTCAGGAAGCTGAAAGTCAGGGAAGCAGTCTACAGCGGTGCAGCCCTGAATGTGCATTCTCCCTCACCACTGCAACTTCTACAATATACCAACACACTTCACTGCATGTACATCAAAACCCCATGTATTCATTTAGCACACCCAAAAATGACAAAACAAGCTGAAAAATATGAAAATTCCCAGCATTGGTTAGTAATTCTTACTTTAAAGAAAATTTCTACATATTTTTCTAACAGCATAATGTTTAAATGCCAATTACTTTATTTAAATATTAAACATATCAGCATCTTATATTGACCACATACCTTCAAAGGTATATTACATCTACATATATATATTACCTCTAAAGATGTTAAGATTCAGTGCTTGGAATGAGAGTGCTAAAGGACAGCAAAGTTTAGTCTAGAAATCACTGCAGACAGGGAAGAAAAAGATTCATTTCTCAGTATAAGACACCTGAGAAAAAGCAAATGCTCTGCTTGAAGTGGAACAATGACACTTTCAGCTTCTGCTTCTCCTTGGATATTCTCTCCTTTCCACTACATTCCCTCACATAAGTGCCACAAGCTGCCATTCCAAAGTTCAGCCTATCACAGCAATGAATGTGTTCAATAATCAACACTGGGGAAAAAAAAATAATGTACAAACTTCTTGTTGCTGTCAGATCAGATGCAGAACCTTTAGGGCAGATGCTTTGGTCTCACGCAGCTGCAACAGCTTTTATCTTTGCCTGTGACACATACAGAGACATACACTCTTTAATTCTTTCAATTCCTTTCAGAAAACTGCCCATTTCAATTAACCCATCCTCTCCTCTGACTTTTCTGGCTAAGATGTCTCCCTAATTATCATTCTGTCTACAGCACAGTTAAGAACAAGATCAACATTAAGCCCTTCATCCTGTCATAAATAATGCTGATAAAAGCATGGCCATCATTTACAGCACTATATAAATAAATACTAATAGCGAAGAACTCCAACTTTGAACACAAGTATGGGAAAGATCTCAAATCATCCCGTTTATCCTCCCTACAGCACAGGACTATGGCACACTGTTAAGGGATATACAAACCAGCCCTCTCTTAACAAGTCCTTTAGACTAGCTTTTCTTAAGGCATTTTCTTTGTTGACCTTAAATACTTAGCTATATTGTTTGATGTTGGAGCCATAAAAGTCTGAAAAGCTCTCAACATAAAATTCTGACCATAAAACATAATGAGACAAAAAGAAATGCTTTTTCCCACACAAAGTAAATCCAGAGTGCCCAATTCTCTACACAGTGCATGCTAATGCCAAACACTTACTTTTAGCCTGTCTGTTGTATATAAAATACAGTTAAGGAGGCGAAACATGATATGCTGACAGCAAACAACTTTAAGCTATCCACATAATCACAGCATTTAATACCAAAAAGATATGGCAGATCTTTCTTGACAGATGAGCATTGCATTTGACATGGAAGACAGTACAGAGGGAAAGGGACTGTTACACTTAGCTTGTCACATCTTTCTCTCTTGCTTTGCCACTGAAGTGCAAGAAGCTTCAAAATAACTGTACAGAAGCAGCCAGTGACAAAAATGGTAAGAGTGCTGATAGAAATCCTGCTGATTACAGTTTTCTCCTGAAACATGATGAGCTCTCCTGGAAGAAGTAGTGTCTTGAACTCTGCAAAGCCAAGAGGAGCAAGGTCCCATAAAGCTGCTAGTTTAGCACATAAATTCCTAACCACCTTCAGAAAGGGGCTGTTAATGTTGAGATTTTGTTGTTTGGTTTTTTCCATTAAACTGTAAGAAAAATGCCCACAAAGAAATTCACTGCCAGAATTAAGAACCATTACTGATCACATGCAGAGCCACTCAGGAACCACACCTAAAACCTCAGATCTCCTCCACGATATTCTCCCAGTCACTCATTAAAAACCAGAGAAACTGTCATCTCAGTTCTTGGTGTCAAGGGAGGGAAGAGAAAGCAAACAGTCATCTTTTAAGTAACAGGAGGGACTCAGATATTCTGGTCATAAAAAGTCTATATACCTACTCAAATGAACAGAAGTAATGGAGAGGTGGATAGATAGGTAGAATAGTTTATACTGTATAAAATAAGCAAGAAAGTGTTGGGAATTAAATTCCCAGGCTCATCAGCTTCACAGCAGCACTGTCAAGACTCCATCTTTCTGCAGCTTTCTCCCTCTTACCATTGAGCACGAATACTGACACTCACCCCTTAGGTAAACACACATATCACAACATCATGCCCTTGCTGCATGTCCTTCAAGTTAAAAGGCTGTTTCTCCTTTTCTACTGTCATGTCAAGGAAATGGTATTATGTGACTGATGGCTACAGCAGCCTTTCGGTGGCTTGCAGCTCTTTTGCAGTTTTATCTGTTACAAGCACCTTTCCTTTTGCCTTGGGTTGCAGTCATCTAAGTCCTCTTTCTGCAATGCCTAATAAAGGGGGTGGGAGCCTTCTAAAGTAACACCACAGTGCCAAACCCCAAATCCTGATATTCGAGTTCCATACAAATCTTGTATTACTTGTTAGCCACTCACTTGAGTTTTTTGAAGGCTTCCCTGCCACCAGCCACATACTGCTCTCCACTTCGAAGATCCTCCAGCTGCCGGACACGATGCCCACCCCGGGGGGTATAGATGTTACGCACAGCTCCAAAGGGTGCCTTCACCCCAGCTGTCACCTCTTTCAGGAATACCTCAAAGTTGGACACTTTCTTCTCACTGATGACAATGCGGTGCCCCGGGAAGAAAGGGTCCCCGTTGCGATACACCAGCAAGTTCTTCACTGTCGGCTGCGAGAGCCACGACCCCTTCGTGCCAGTACTAGTCATGTTCGGTGGCTTCGGACCTCCCGATTGCCTGCACCAGTTCACTCAGGAGAAGGCTCCTGCTCGAGCAGCCTTCTCACCTCTGCCGTGACAGCTCCCTGCCAGGGGTGAAGCGCACACACCCAGGCCGGGCCTGGACACCAGGGCCCACCTCCAAGGAGGCAGAGGAGGGAGCCCGGCGCCACGGGGAGGGACCACAGCCTCCCCAGGGCTTGCCGCACAGCTCAGTTCAGTCTCTGGAGAGCGGCTCCTCCCTGGCAACCAGCTCCTGCTACTCCGTGGCACCTGGGAAGGTTAACGCCGATTACACTAACCCAGGCAAAAAACAAAAAGCAACAACATTGCATGGAGGCAGATCCAACACAGCTGGAAAATGGACTGCAGGGGACCTACGGCCTCCCACGGTATTTATCCTCCAGCCTTGCCATTACGGGAAGCAACTTGTCGCTGCCACCCTAGTTTCCTCGGGGAACTTTACCCCGCGTTTGTTCGTCCTCCCCCTTGCCCAGCCAGGCGACAGCCTGCCAGGAGCCAGATGGACCCAGAGCCACCGCACAAAGCACGGCTCAGTTATTCACCGGGCGGTGGCTGGGGGAAGGAGGACGAGGAGGCGTCGTGTCTAGAGGCACGGAGAAGGACGCGGGGGCAATGGGGGCAGAGCGTAAATGGACTAAGGGCCCCCCACCTGTGCGAGCGAGGGAAGGAGGGAGGGTAGTCCCCGCTCTGCCTCCTCCTCCCCAGTAGCTTAGGTGCTGCCTACCGACTGCCGCCTCGCCCTGCAGCGCTCCGGGGTTCCCCGCCACAGGGAAGTTACCGGCCGCCGACCTGCCCTCAGTGCGGAGCGGCGGCGGAAATGAAACGTTGAGCCGGCTTAGCGCTCCCACAGCGAGCCCGGGCAGGGAGAATGCGGTGGCCAGGTCCGACCAGGCGAGGCGGAGCTGCCGTGAGATGGCGGTTCCACACAGGCGCGCGGCTTGTAAGCGCCGTTAACGGCCGGTAAAGATCCCCCGCGCCGCCGCGGAGGGGCTTCGCACGATGTTGGTGAGTCCAGGATTAACCACCCGCGAGTCTGTCCCTCCCGGCACCTGGCCCCTCCATGAGGGGCCGGAAGTTAGGCGGCGGCGGCCGGCAGAGAAGGGTGGGTGAAAACCACGTTATTTCATTCACGTCTAGCCAGCTCTTCTCGGGGTTTCTTACTAAAGGGGTCAGTTATTTCCTTCTCAAGAATAAAACAGACTTTTACTAGACCTTTTAGGTCAAGGTAACGAAAACGCTAGGCAGATGCCCCAGCGTGGAGGCAAGGGCAAGCCTCAGCCGCCAGCAAAGGCAGTTTCTACAACACGAGTGGCTGCTTCAGGTGCTCTGCCCTGGCTGCTTCTGCGTATTCCCTTGCTGATTCTGACACATGCTTTCTCCACTTGGTGCCTGGTAATTGCCTTTGGTTCATGATTAACATCTTACGATTCCCACTTTTGTGTGCAGGAAGGTCCATCCACGAAGCAAACGAACCACTGAAAAGTCATACTTGCTGTTGTTATTTCTTCTTGTCAGTTACTAAAAATCCTACCTGAAAATTGGATGTTTGCTGCAGGTTACCTGTTGCTGTTTTCTGTTTACACTTCCTGCTACTCAGAAATAAAGCTGGGCCATGATTTTGCAGGGGGAGAAATACCAGTGGGGTTGAAATTAGGTTCTTGGACCATACAAATTAATTGCATATATTTGCAGACAATTATTTTGTTGGTTTGAGTTTTTTAATGTGCCAGCTAACATGATGTCCTCTGAACATCTTTTTGAGATAATACGTAAATGTTGTGGACACTCTGTGGGTGCTCTTTCCCGATCCTACCATCTGAATGGGCAAAATTTGCTAGTAACACAGAACTAAGCTGCACTCCCCCTGTGTCTGGGTAATTTTATTTTGCTCTTTGCATTGGAATATTTAAAGGCTTTTCAGTACTCCTGTTATTCTTTGGTTGAGTAAGTCTGCTATAATTTGTTCTCTTAAGCATCCAGGATCAGTCACAAGAAGCCATATCAGTCCTGCTGAGCTGGCCCAAACCTGCAGTTCTGTCTGGAACATTTCAGTTAATGAGACTCAGCAATGATTTGCCCTACTAAACCAAGATCAATTTGAAATACAACATGAACAGTAGCCTGATAAATCAGAAGAATATCTTCAGGTAAATGAAACAGAAAAACAATAGACAAATGTCATGGTTTAACAAAACGTAAATGTGGACAACAAAACGTAAAGTAACACACCTCATTCAAAGAACATGATGTAAAGTCAAATGAGATTAATGTTGCATCTTTCTTAAGTCAATTTCTGTAATTCTGCATAGTAGGTATGATATAGCATGTATAAAAATACATTTTTATACCTGTTAAGAACCAGATCCAATAGCTGCCATCGTCAAAAGACTCCCTTAGGTTTCATAGATAAATATATTGGATCATGAAATCATACTGATACCATTTCAATCTTAAACTATTAAAAAACTTTTTAAACAAATGATCCACTTGAAGCTGCATTTTCTTGCTAATTGTCAGCCAAACATCTCCAGACTGTCCAGTGTTTGGGAAGTAATTTTGAATATTGCATCATCAGTAGACCTGTTTAATCTCAGATTATTAAAATCTGTAAAAAATCAATCAAGAATGGGTCTTACAGGCTTACTTAATGTACAGATGAGTCTCTGGTGTGTCCAAACCACAAAAATTCTAACTACAGATAATTTTTGTTTACTTGACAACACTTTAGGCATGCTTGGGATGTGCCTTTTGGCCATACTTTTTAATGCTCTCTGCTTTGCTCTTTCCAGGAAGCTGCATAATAAAATACAGAGACTTTGATTCCACTGGATTTTTGCCTCAACTTGGGTACAAGAAGCCATGAAACCTGAGAGAAAATAAACAGAAAATGCCTTAAATTCGAACTGAATTCCTTTAACAGCCCCTTATCTCCACTGATTGTCGCAAGACTAAAACTGGTCTAGATCTTCCTACCTAGAATTGCTTAGCGTACAGTAACAATTGTTCTTCCAAATGGATTTTAACACATGTCATGGAAAGAATTTTTCTTCCCTTTTATCTTGCTTCCTTTGATGGGAAAATTACCCCCCTGCTGTGAGTTACAACAGGGCAGTTAACCATTACAGAAAGCAATTTCTGGGTGAGGGAAGTCAAATATGCTGTTACTGGTTAACAGTTAAATTTCTCTACTTGCTGCTGGTTTGCTTCTGTCTAATAAAGGGGAGAACCAAACATTTACCATCCATGAATTAACACTGTTTAACATTGATCTGTTGTAACCTGAAATAATATATTAAAAATATGTTTAAAAAACAAAAATGCTGACCTTCACACCATTCTGCAGTCAAGTAGTGATATGTCAACTATTTGTCTGCTATTTTGTGCCAGATTAAGGTGATTTTAGGCCTAATTTGCAATTGCACATCATCTTTGGCATAGGTATAAGCCACTGAGTATTTTACTTGTGCATCCATTTTGGCACTTGCGCTACTCCAGAGTACTGTCGGTCTTTACCTATAGCCATACTATTTACAATCAGTTTTGCGGATTGCAATTAAGCATCCCTTGAATGATACCAGAGCCTTAAAGCAGCCTGGAACTGGTGGGCAAAACTTTGTGCAAAACTGGGAGCACATTACAAATCCTGTGCAGAATTGCAATGCAGAATCTTGCCCACAGTTTAAGCTTTTCATAGGTGATAGCAGTGCCTCATGAAAACTTCATCTTTCAAGTTCTGCTGCTTGTGTTTCTGCCCTCTGTCCCTTTACTTGTGCTGCAGCGGAATCTCACTGTTTTCCTATTTGTAAGGCAACACCTTGAAATTCAGCCCCTGAAAAGCAACCATGACTGTCCAGTCCACAGTGGGCCCATTATCTCACAAAAATCTTTTCAGGATGAAACATTTTATTTTCTTCAGTAATAGGAACAAAACAAAACAAACCCAGAGTATTTCCAAGGTTAGCATGTTTTCTGTCTTGCCTAAGTGCAACCATTGCCCAAAAGCTAAGAAAAACTCAAGCACTACAGCCAATGATAGCAGCCTTCATCCATGAGAATCTGCTCTCTCTAACAGTTGCAGGGCTGGACTGCTTATCCCCACTATTGTTTCAGTTCCTAAGCAATCTCCTGTCACATTCTCCACAGTAATGAGACAAGCTGCTGAACCCACTGACGCAATTAATATAAATGCAGAGACACATAATCTCTTTGTTTTGGAGCAGTGTCAGACCTCTCATCTTACTTGGGGTTGATGCATGAGACCACGTCAGTTAGGTCAAGTGTCGGGATCACACGATGGACCTAAAGTCAATGAGCGCATGTTGGGGGATGTCATGAGAACAGAGCCATGGCATAGTGATACAGCATCAAATATGGTCACTTTTACTGCAGCAAAATGCTGTGAGGTCTCTGGCATCTCAGGACCAGCAGTGATATTGCAGCTTGTTGCAGGTCCCTGGCAACAAGGCTCAGTGACAGCAAAACATAGCGTTATGAAGACAGGAACATGTCCTAGTGCTGAAGACTGACAGAATGCAAAATGATAATGTTTCTAAATACAGAGAACAAAATTCAGCTTGTTACATTGCACACAGTACTAAGACTCACAATAACTACAAGTTTGTGCAGCTTATCTAAAAATCAGACTAAACAATAGCAGCCACTTTATCTGGGGTGATCAGGCTGTTTGAACTGACAGTTTAATGTATATAAATACAGGGTAGTTCAACTTTCAGACACTTGCATCAACTGTAAGAAAGAAAAATACTGATGCACTTGTGCAGTTGTAAATTTTAAAACCCACGTCATAGCAATTTCACATTCTACAATTGCAAGATCAAAACCTCCTTAGAATACCAGGATCAATTATTTTTCCTTAAATAAAGCATTAAACTTAGTTGAAGCTACAGCTTTTGATGACACAGATCAGAGTTCTAACCGTTCTTGAGAGAGCTGAGCTAATAAAAGGTTACCTAGGAAAAAGGCTTTTGCAAACCCTTAGAGGAACATGAGGAAATGGTTCTCCATGGAGAAGCACACTCCAGGGGGTTAGCCTGAGGTAAAAAGTTAAAAAATAGCTGTCATGTGGTCTTTGTATAGAAAGTAAAGTCATGCTCTCTAGGCAAAGATTTCTGAGTGTGTAATGGGAGCTACCTTTGATCAAGGTACCTGACACTATCAATGGAGTGTTCCTGATTCATTCATGCAATAGAAGTTATTCTAAATATGAATGTTACATTTTTAAAGTTTTCCATGGGGTCTTTTCTCTCTTCTTATTCAGCTGCACTCATCATCCACTAGACACTCATCTACTGTCTGGAAGCAAGCTTACATTTTTCTGGTTAATCTGCTTTTTGTTTGTGTTTTGTTGTTTGTAGGTTTTTTTGTTTGTAAAATGGTGCTCCTGTGAACATGTATTTTAGAAGAAACAGGTAATAGGTTCAGGCACATCACTATATATAAACAGGACTGATTAAATGTACAGATCATACAGTAGGGAGGTAATTTCTCCGTAGACAGACATCTATATGCTTTTCTACCACAATTCTCCCAAGAGTTCTCTAAGGTCTTCAGCAGAGATTTATAAGGAGTGCTCTGATGACACCTATGATTTCCTTCTCTTTCTGTGGTTTTCTTTGGTGTTTCTGCACTTCCACATACCCCAGCTGCAACTGGGCCAGTCCCTTGTGTCTGCACGGGCATTCAGACGGCAGTAGAACTTATTGCTCACATCAGTCAGGCTTACAGATAGTTGTGTTTTGGACAGCAGTTTCAGGGCTAAGCAAGCCTGTGTGTAAGCTAGCTTCTCCTCTCAGCGGAGCAGAGGACAGCCATCATGCCTGTTTGTGGTAATGAGCTTCTTCAACAAACAGCAGATGAGCTTAACTGATTAATTTTTTATTAGATACAGCAAACCACTCCCAACGGTTGGCACAGCAAGACGGACGAGGTACCTGGCACTTGTGTACAGCAGAAGCAACAAGCAGATCATTGATATTTACAGCTGCAATGAAGAGATGGCAGTTTGAAATCTCCAGGTATCTTTTCTCAGCAGCAGCATAAAATTAAGACATTCTGTCTGTGCTTCAGAACTTAGCCCTGGCTGCCAGTTCACATCAGTCTGTTGCCTTCACCTTTGAGGACAGAGGTGATACCTGGTTATCATCTGCCCCTCCAGGCAATGATGATGACTGATAATGTAGCTATAATGAGATACAGCACCAATACTCGCTGGCATACTGGCCTATTACATCATACATATCAAAGTTCAAATCAATATGTATTTGGTGTGAAGTTATGTCATCTTATTTCTAACATGCCTGTTGTGTAAGCAGCCAGAATAACAGACAGACAAAGGAAAACAAATAGATCAACCCAGTATCTTTTCCCTTTTTTACTGAAGAGTGAAATGTCAGCTGAGTGAAGCTTACTGCAAGTTCATTAAATGTAAATTTCTGGCAGATACTCTTGAGATGCTTCCCTAGTTTTTGCATTCCAACCATGCAGAGCCAACATAAGCCACTGTTAGATGCCAGCAAAAGTGTGTGTTTATCTTCTTTCCTGTGAGGCGTTTTGAGCTGTCTGTTATTTCCAAATTTTAAGTATCTCTTGACATCCAAAAGTATTAAAAAGTCTTGCGCATACTGTCACCTGCTGTGATTAAACAAAACTTGAGCTAAAATATGTAAGCTTTTAATTACAGCTTTTTATTATGTGAAGTGGGACGTCTGCATTCAGACATGCATACCCAGAAACTGAAAACTTCCGATGGCCTCAATCTACTCATATATGCTGAAGACCCTAAAGCTCATACAGCTCCAATCCCTCTGCCACGGGCAGGGACACCTTCCATTAGGCCAGGCAGCTCAAAGCCCCGTGCAGCCTGGCCTTGAACACTACCAGGGATGGGGCAGCCACAGCTTCTCTGGGCAACCCGTGCCAGGGCCTCGCCACCCTCACAGTAAAAGTTTCTGCCACCGCACGTCTTACGCGCGTTACGATCACTCCCGGAGGTGGGAGCAGGCCACACGCGCCGCGGTGACAACCGCCGGAGGGAGCAGGGCAGGTGCCGCGGAGTGCAGCTGCGGCCACCGCTCCGCTACCAGCTCCACCCGGGTGCGACCTACAGCTCAGTCAGCAGCAGCTGTACAACGCGTCGCGTCGCATGGCGTCGCATGGCGTGGCCCGGCCCGGCCCCCTCCTCTGAACGGCCACAGGCCTCACTCCTCCACGGCTGCGCAAGGGTAACCCTTCAGCCTGGGCTCCTCCCTCTCCGCGGCTGCGCGCTGGGAGTCGAGCCGGGTCGGGGCGTACTGTGCTGTCCCGCGTCGTGCGGGCGCTAAGCGCCTATGTTGCGCGCCGGGCTGCTCCCCCGCGCCCTGCGCCGCCCTCGCGGGGCCACGCGGAGCTGCTGCTGCTGCTGCACGGTCCGCAACTGGGCGAGCTCGGCGGGCGGCGGGCCCCGCTTGAGGGCTGCCTTGGGCCTGCTGCCCGGCCCCGGCCGGCCCCCGGCCGTAACCGTGCCGCTGTGCGCCCGGGGGCTGCACTGGGCCGGTAAGCGGCGGAGCTGGGGTGGGTTGGGGCAGGCACCGCTGGGCCTTGGTCCCCCTTGTCCCCCCTGTGTGCCCCAGCAGGACTGTCTTTGTGGTCTCGCAGGCGGGGAGGGAGGAAGAGAGGGAGGGAGGGAAGGAGAGAGAGGGTGGCACCCCGGACGAGGACCGGGAAACCAAACCGGTAGTAGCTGCTCTCTCGGTGCCGTGTCGGCTTCCTGCCGGGAGGGTGTCAGGTTCGTGGGGGCCTTCTCACTACCGGTGCTGCTTAGTTTCTGTGCCAGTGGTTATGCACGTGGCTTGTGTCAGGGCAGCGCATCCTTGAAGGCAAAACGCACTGTGCTGGAAAATATAAATAGAAATGTCTTGTCTTTCTTCAGGTAAACTTTATCAACATGTCCCAACAGAGCCCTCCCAAGCCACCTTAGCTAGCGTGGCTCCTGTTTTTGCAGTGGTAAGTATGTGCAGGAGTTTCCACCAGCAAGGGCAGCTTGTGCAAGGTGGTGGTACTCTTTCTTTAAAGCATCATAAGAGCAGATAGATTTCATCTCTCAGAGGACATCCCTAGTTCTAAATTGTTGGTTTAAAGTGTTCTGGCTTGACCTGATAGCAGCCTTCCAGTATCTGAAGGAGGCCTAAAAGGATGCTGGAGAGGAACTCTTCATCAGGGATTGTGTCAATAGGGTAAGGGGTAATGGGTTTATACTTAAACAGGTTAGTTATAAAGGAAGAAGTTCTTTACTGTTAGCGTGGTGAAGCACTGGCAGAGGCTTGGCAAAGAAGTGGTGAATGCTCCATCCTGGCAGTGTTCAAGGCTAGGACAGAGCCTTGGGCGATGTGGTTTAGTGTGTGGTGTCCCTGCCTATGGCAGGGGGTATTGGAATTAGACGATCTTAAGGTCCTTTCCGACCCAAACCATTCTGTGATTCCATACAGCATTTGTCAAGATGTTTTTCTAAGATCCGGTATCTGCTGGACGTTCTCTTGCTTTAATTGTGAAGGCAGGTCAATTCTTGGAAGTGCTGCAGCCAGAAGTTTTCTTGTTAAGCTTGTCAAGGCTTGCTAATGCTTTTTAGAAATATTATTCCTGGTTTTTGGTGGCTGCAATTCTAAGCAGACAATTTTGGGAAAAACAAGGTCTGTGTATTTTTTTAAAAAGTTAATCTGAAAATAATTTGCTTACTGCTTGATTGACATTATTAGTGCATGTGAGGGAAAGGAAGACCTTCTGTTGGAATGAAGAACAGTCATTCTGCAACAAGGTGCATGCACGTAGGTACTTGTGGCCATGCATCCCCTGTTGCAGTTCTACTGGAATGTGTGCTTAGGTATGTTTAATTCATAGGAAGTTATTTTTAAAGTCAGTAATATGGAATTAAGCTACATGGTTTATGAACAAAACAGCAAACTTTCTGATTAAACCTGACATTGCAGGTTTTCCAGTAAAATAATTTTACCTTATGAGATACAAGTGTTACATGAAAAATCTAAACAATTGCTAAGATAGGAAGGATTTAGGTGTAGGTTACTAGGTGAATAGCATATTAATGCAGTACTTGACATGGGCACAACACCTAACCACCCAATTTGTGGTACTCTTCACTTGTAAAATTTTATTTGTAAATTGTTTTGATTGCCACAAAAGAAGTAGCAAAATTTGTGATCCAGAATGTGAGAAGCCCCACTGATCTCTTCTCCTTGGTGTCCAGTGATAGGACATGTGTGAATGGTTCAAAGCTATGCCAGGGTAGGTTTAGACTGGACGTGAGAAAGCATTTCTTCACCAAGAGGATGTTCAAACACTGGAACAGGCTTCCTAGAGGGGTGGTCAATGCTCCAAGCCTGTCCATGTTGAAGGGGCATTTAGATGATGCTCTTAATAACAGGCTTTAATTTTTGTTCAGCCCTGAAGTGGTCAGGCAGTTGGATTCTGTAATTGTTGCAGGTTCCTTCTGACTGAAATAGTTTATTCTAATTCTGATCCTCTGTAAATTACCTTTTTTCCAAGGTTTATGTAGGAACATGGTCATATAGATGACACTAGTATTTGGTGTGTGGCAGTCTGGTGCCAATTTTTCTCAACTGGGGTGAACTGTGAAGAGAGTGAACAGAAGATTGGTTTTTATTCATAATGTATATTCCATTTGACTTTAGGCAAGTGCAAACAGTTTTAGAAATTGATTTCTTGACATACAATAGTCCTGTGAAAAAAATATACTTTTTTCCACTCCTTTAGATGAAGCTTGACAAAGAGGGAAACGCTACCTATTTTGGTGAGTTTTCATTGCAGTTTTGGTTGTTTTTTGTCTTTTTTTCTTGTCCAGTACAGAGATGCCCAATTGGCAATTTGCATGAGATAGAAAACTGTATTTAGGATACTTCTCTGTGTGGGATGTTACAACATGTTCTTTGTTTTGCTGCCTTCTATTGGTCTTCATAACATCTTTACTGTTACAATTTTTACATATTTTAAAGTAATACTTTGAAAATAGCATATACCAACTCTAACAGGAAGGTCATTTTTACTTTGTCTTTTCCCTTTTTAACAAACATGCAGCTTTCCTCACCTTGTATTTCCTTCCTTTGAGACTTCTCAAATGAGTCTTGGTTTCCGGCATGAAATTAATTTTCATGACCAACTTTTTTACTTATATCTGATTTTTTTCTCTTCCCACTTAAAGTGCAATCTTATAATCTTTGTATATTGAGGAATCAATGGGAGGAAAACTGTTTTAAAGATAACAGCTTTTTTTTTTTTTCCTTCTGTGGGACTTCGTAACACAGTAAAATGTCATTTCAGAGCATACATGCATGTCTTCATTTTAAAATATTTATATGATAGAAAAGAAGAAAACAGAATTGTACCAGGAATTGGGTCTTCAAGCTCGAGATCTAAGATTTCAACACCTAATGAGCATAGCAGCTAGGAACAACAGGATCATCTTGAGAATGGAGGTAATATTTTCCCTGTAGTTGAGTGTAAACTTGAACCATGTCTTATCGTTTCACTTTCATTTTCTTGCACAGTTCTTTTAATACCAGTTTTCTGTGAGGTGCAGTCCAGCAGTAAATGTGTCTTTGGAGCTCTGCCTAGCAATCAGAGGTATGGGTTCACCAACAGTACATATTAATGACAGGAAAAACATTACTAACATTGTCATAGAAGTAAAGGTTTACAAGGAGCCTCTGCTCCATCATACAACCACTGGCACAGTGCTGTGCCTGAACCATAGGGAATGTATTAGTTTGCAGTTAGCATGAGATTCTGTTATTTTCCTGCCTGGAAAGACATCTGAAGAGTAGCTTCACAAGAGCTTAAATTGTCAAATGCGCTACAGAGTTACAAAATATCTTGAAGGAGGTGGTTTTTCAGACTCCTCTGTGTACTGTGTTTTTCAGTTCTTGAAGGCTGTCATAACACCAGAGTTTCTTCTGATACTAGATTATCGTAATTTAAACTTGGAACACTGGCTCTTCAAGGAACTAGCATCTCAGCTGGCTGGGGAAGGCCAGCTGGTTACATATTCCCTGCCCTTTGAATTCCGAGCCATAGAAGCAATCCTGCAATACCGGGTGAGCTGTCTCATTTTTATTTAAACAGTTTCAGAAGTTGTTGCTTCATAGAAAGGACAGTATGATTTTATTTTTGTGTTACTATTTGTACATATGCATTTGTATATGTATTCTGCACTTACAGTAGGAGCTCTTTTTGGTTTGGTTTTTGTTACTTTAGTTTTTATGGGTTTGTGTGTATACGTGTTTCCATTCCCTTCCCAAGAAAGCGCTAATTGGATGTGATGGCTTCACCATCATTTGGACAGTTAAAAACAAGTCAGAATACCTTTCTAGAGACATGCTGTAGCTGAAATGGAAGTCATGCTGAGGTTTTTGGCCTCGTAGGCAGGAGTCAGATAACGATTTCTAGCTATCCTTAAAAATCTGTGCTTGCTAATGCTAATATGACATTTCTAGACAAATAGTGCTTTAGCTTTATCAGCCTTATTGCTGTGGTTGTCAATGGGTTTCAGTTCAGTGCAAATCTCTATTATAAAATACTGTATTCTGCACTGGCTTTATCTTGTAAGTGGTATCCCTATAGCAAGTATTTCCTGGGCATTGGAGAGCAGATTGTGTTAACTGTCTGTTACTGTGAATTCTGTGTTCAGAGACAGGAGTCAGTAGCCCAAGTCATTCTAAAGGGATTGCTTTAATTCTTATGAAGGATCATGTTGTTACCTAGATCAGCAGACTACAGGGGAGACTTAACACTTTGCAGCCTCAGATCCTTGAGACACTGGAAGCTCTAGTGGACCCCAAGCTTTTGTCTGTGGATAGGAGTAAACTACACATTCTCCTGCAAAATGGCAAGAGGTAAATAAGAGCCATGAAGAGCTGAGAAGATGACCATAGAAAATTATGTGCAGTGAAATGTTAGAAAACTGGTATCTAATATTAATTTCCTGGATAATTGTAATGCTGG
This sequence comes from Psittacus erithacus, assembly GCA_009867235.2. Lineage (NCBI taxonomy): Eukaryota > Metazoa > Chordata > Aves > Psittaciformes > Psittacidae > Psittacus > Psittacus erithacus. Next base: position 15,981 of record WYDI02022274.1, read on the forward strand.
GTTGTGCATCTTATTTCTAAATGTAAAAATTGGTATATGAAAGATGAGTGATATAGGGCAAAATAGAAAAATGGAAGCCTATTCCATGTTGTCATAAATACAGTTGAGCTTCTTAAGTAGCATCTGACAGAACAAAGTAATACCTGAGAGAACAAAATAACATCATGAAAATGTTTCCTGTAATGTAAAACAAGATTAGCATTTGGATCTATGCTTTAAGGTTACTAGTTCTCATATACCGGTACCTTTCTGTATTAGCCCCTCTGGTATATGCTTGCTACATGCTCATAGAGTGCTTGTTTTCTGTAGCTTAGGAATATATCCAGAAAACACATCTGAATCTCTTTCAGAGTGTGTCTGTAGCTCACTGGTCCCCAGACAGATCACTGCCACTGCTAAAGTGTATGGCCTGTAGGGAATTTTTTTAAGGAGTTCTTAGAACCCTGCAAGGAAGTCTTCCCTGGACACTTGTCAGGCGAGGGTGCTGGCTGGCAAACTCAGGTAGAGATTACCTTTGTGCACTGGTGCTAGTGAGGATTACTTGACTTTTTTTGCCTGTTCTTTCTTCAGCTTGTCAGAACTGGAAACAGATCTTAAAGTTTTCAAAGAAACAATTCTGGAGATCTTAGATGAAGAAGAATTAATAGAAGAGCTCTGTCTATCTAAATGGACTGATCCACAAGTATTGTATGTATATTTTGAAGTCACATGTTTTTTTAACAGTGTGATTTGTTTTAGAAGAACTTGAACACTAAACTGTGTGTTCCCTGCCAAAAAGCAGAAAGAAAAAGACTTACTTTTTTTAAGCCCTAATGCTTGCTGCTTCAGAAATCACTGTATTTGCCATTTCAGAGAGAGACTGCATTAGCACTAGTTATACTATGCAGTTTCAAATAGCTCTTGGCATAACAGGCCAGCTTATCCAGTATGTAATGGGGTGGGAGCAGGATGGCAGAAGGAGAAAAGGCAAATGTTAACACTTCTGGAAGAATTTTGCTCATTTTAAAGCTTGTCTTAAATAGGTCAAACACCATGCTTCCTTTGTTAGGAGTGTTCTGAACACCCTTCTAGCTTTTAGCTTACCAGCAGAACCTGAAGGAAAGAGGCCATGGAGCAATCTTACTGTGCATCTAAAGAGCAGCATTTAAGGAAAGATGTACACGCAGAAACAGTCCTATTGCACTCCCTCAAATTCTGGTGAAAGACAGTAGCAGCAGTGCTGGTTGCTTTAACAAAAACTAAAAAGCAGAAAGAGAATGTGTACCAGACTCCAGTGTGTTTTGGGCTGAACTGTGTTTAAATCTTGGGCATGCAGATGTGCTTTATGTTTAAGCAGATAACAGAAACTGCTTTTCAGCATCCTTTGTGAAGTTGCTGAATGCTACTTTTGTCTATCCACACTGCATGTGGATATTAGTAGTGTTCACACAGTAGCATGGGTTTGAAATCAGGAGGTAGTTTCTTGTCCTGCAGAGGTTAGTCTAAATGTGCAGCAGAAACTTGGTGGGACACATTTGGCATTTCCAGTGTATCTGCCAGAGCAGTATCAGGAGGGTTCTGAATTCAGGGCTGCTCCTGAGTCAGTAGCTGGTCTTCATCCTGGTTTTGCTCACAGCCTTCCTCAGGACTTAATGCAAGCTGCTGGCAGCTGTCTTCTTGCCTCATGGTAGATAATGTATAGGGAACATCTAGGAAAGTTACCAAAGTAACCTTACACACTTAGGAGAAGCCTGAGGTCATCCTTTCTTTCAGACACCATTGCACAAGGGAAGGAGAGGTGGTAGCATGAGGCTGTGCTGTGCTATAGAGTGCAGAGGTGGTCTGTGTACAAGATACACCAGGAAACACTAGCCGTGGCAGCACGTTTGCAGGCAGGCAGTGTGTGGACAGCTCACTTGCCTCCACGATTGATGCAGGTGATAAGTGGTGTTTGCTGAATTCAAGAAGTCTGAGAAGGTGTGGAGTAACGTGAGGCATATAGGTGCCATCAGAAATCACTTGAAGCAGAAATGGTGAGCTGAGCCCAGAAAGACAATTTGGGCATTGTACCTTTGTGCAGAGGCATGGCAGACTGTTGTAAGACTTGTGAGACAGTTAGAGGCTAGTTAATGAAAGCAAATCAGGTGGCAAAGTCCATATGCCTCGTTTCCCTTTGTATATCCACAGAGAAGCCAATGTAAAGATACTCATCAAGTAAGACCTTGAGCTGAATCTGTAATGCAGCAGATAGAGCTCTAAGGCTTTTAAGTCTGCAACTCCTCTCATCTGTGTGCAATAAAAACCTCAAGGTCCGAAGGGCTCTAAAATCAGCCTAGCTAACTCAAAGCTTCTGCCCTATAAGACAGAAACTAGGGGCTCTGTTAAAGCTCCTCAGGGAGCTTATATGTGTTAATTCTTAAAGCATGTCAGTTAGTTTCTGGGAAAACCTTTTCAGAGAGGTTCCTTTAACAGCAGTGTGAGGAGGAGATTCTTTAAAAGGTTCAGTCTCTGTAGAAGTGAGGTTATGCTACAAAAGAAAAAAATTGTGAAGAATCTTCCTGGCTTTGCTGCCAGTTTCCAGGCTCTTGTGGATCTCAGGTGCCTCAGCTTTCATCTACACAGCAGTCCAGTACACCACCAGAAACATACATACCTGTTCCAGAGAAGGCTGCTGCACCAGCAGTTGGACCGTGAAGATAAGTCTCTCAGACAGACTTCACCTAGGAGAGCAGCATCTTCCATTTGATGCTCATTCTTCATCTGTTTCATACTCCAGAACATGCAGTAATCACTGTGTATAACTGATACACCTTACAACTAAACTTTTTGAATATACCTCTGAAACATCTGCCTTGCTGTGTAATTGTTTGTGTGTTGCCTTGTTGTATTCTTGGAGTTTTTGACTGTAGTGTTACCAGCTTCCACCACGTGAGGGCACCACGAAATTAAGCATAACCTGTCAAAACTGTCAGCACTTTATAATAGCTTCATAATAATACAAACACGGTAATATAAACTTTATAAATAATGTAAAATCAGTGTAACTTTATAACTTTTTAATACTTGAAGTAAGATTTGTGGTGCTGTGCATGTTTTGAGCACATCAAATGCTAACTGCTTTACTCAAAATAATCAATTGCTTATGCTGATCAGCTGATACGTAGAAAAATATGCCTTTTATTTGAAACTGTTTATATTGATGGAAGTTCCTCACTGAAAAGATTGGATTTTGAGATCTAGTATCGAACAGCAGTCTTGTCGGTTGTTCCCTTCAACTCTTACTGCCTTGTGTTAACACATCAGTAATACACTTATATACAATGTATAGCTAACCAGAAAAATATAAATTGTTGCTTGCAGTGAGGAGAGTATATCTGGAATTGACCATGCAGAGGAAATGGAGCTGCTGCTGGAGAACTATTACAGACAAGCAGAAGATCTTGCAAATGAAGCTCGTGAACTCAGACTGTTGATTGATGACTCAGAAAGCATAATCTTTATCAACCTAGACAGGTTAGCTACCCTGTCTTCTGGACTGCCAACAGCTGGGCAGAATTTAATGCTGCCTAGTCTTTCTCAAATCTGCCTAAAAGGACAGCTGGGGAGTCCCGTCTTCATGGGAGTTTGAATGCGCTTGCAGTCACAGTACAAGAAGCCGCATGACACTTTTCATGCAAGTGAACTGAATAATGCAAAGCAACCAGACACCCTAATTCCTATGTATAAAAAGCTCCCTAGCTAGGTAGGCATCAGTTTTGCGTAGCAGGAGAAACCAGGCTTCCCCTAGATCCTTCTGAGAAGCTACACACTAAAGGAAATCCCTGCAAATTGAGGGGCAAAATAAAATTTTACTCAGGAAAGTTCATTCTTAATTTAGAAAACCTGAATTATTTCAGTCTGGCTGGGTAACACAAGTTGTGTTATCACTCTGGGGGGTGATAACAAGAACGAACAACTTTGGAGTATTTTCTCTCACTCTGTATGCTACAGTTTTCACTACTAGTCAGCTTTCTTACTGAATAATAATTATAGCTTGAATTTGTAAGCACCAACCGTTCTTTGAGGTCAGCATTTAATACTCACTCTTCTCTTTACTGGGGAGCTACCTGTATAAGCAGTTGGTGGATGCCTCATTGGGAAACCACAAAAATTCGTCTGGGGAAGACCTGAATATGGAGTTCTCCAAAACAGGCTCGTTTATAGTCTGCAGCATTTACTGACTCTACTTCATTGTAGGTGTATTCATTTGCAATTTTTGTTTCTTGAGAATATGGACATATAAATTCCAGCCAGATAATGGTGCCAAAACATGAATTTCTATGAAAATTTACTGTTACTCTGTGTATAAACACCTCTAAGAAGTGAGCGATGCTACCCTTTATACTGTAGTTTCATGAGCTTTCTCACTGGGTTGTCTAATTGCAGCATGGCTTCCTCTCTTTACTGTTTGGCTTTAGGGCATATGGAATTTGAGAATATGGGCAGAAAATCAGTTCTTGAGTTCCTTTTACAGATGTTTCTCCCTTCTTTAGCCACCGTAATGTGATGATGAGACTGAATCTGCAGCTGACTATGGGGACTTTTTCTCTGTCTCTCTTTGGACTCATAGGAGTTGCATTTGGTATGAACTTGGAGTCATCTCTTGAAGAGGTAAGGAACAAGTGCTGCTTTTATCAGTGACATAATACGTGGACCCTACTTTTATAGTGTATTTTATGTTCAATACAACTTCTTTCCATAGGTAAAGGTTTATATTAATGTGTAAATATAATTTACTCTGGCGATTCATGTGTTCATACCGTCACTTTTTTGTAGGTGAATTACTGTGTATGACTAACTGCGCAATTTAGCAGCCTTTTTTCTATGTCATGTCTGTGGAAAAGAAACGGGAAGACAAATTTATGGTTGTATAAGGACTGACTGTAAAAGCAGTATTAAGTTGTCTTTAATGATCATCTATTCTTCTGAAGGGGAACAGCTTTGTCTTCCAGATACAAGGGTACCTGGCAGGTACTCAGGGCTTTTCCAGCACACCACAGGAAATACTCTGCTGTCAATTACGTGTTTACACCTGGAGGGGTCCAACTTTACAACTGCACATGCTGTCTTTAAAACAAAACTAACCAAAGCAAAGACTCTTTCTTTTGAAATCCATTACATAGAAGGGTTAAATTTTCAAACTTCCTGATGAAGGAAGGAAAACTGCATGAGGCAGTAACAGGGTGATTCCTAAATAAAATGCTTTGCTATGAAACAGCCCTTTTCCCAAGGTAGGGCTTGGCTGTTGATGGTAGAGAGTTTACCACTTCCTCCCATGAAGGAGGAGACCTCTGGTGGGGAGTGTGAGATTATCTCTGGATAATCCCTTTTCTGAAGAGAGAGTTTTATGACTAATGGGAATGTTTTGTTGGTAGGACCCCAGGATATTTTGGCTGGTGACAGGGATTATGTTTCTGGGAAGTGGTCTGATATGGCGACGCTTGCTTTCCTTCCTTGGGCGGCACCTAGAACCTCCACTACCTCCTCAAGTACGTATGGCTGGCTGGGTTTCTGCTTCAGACTCTGCACATACAGTCCATTTCTAAAGCAGGAAATAAGCCGTTTTAGAGGGGTAGGCTGCAGAGTAGGGAGAATTCAGCTCAGTGTCTGCTCCTAGGCAAAGGAGGAGGTTCTCCCTAGCTGGGTTGAATGAGGTGGGAAGCCCCAGCACTGGCGAAGATACACCTGAGCAGTAAGATACTGCTCACTGTTGACAGAAGCAAAGCTACAAGCTGTTCCTTGAGACACACTATTACTTTAACCTGGCAGTGCAAGGGAAACTGAGGCTAATGGTAGAAACAGCCCTAATTTGCCTTCTCACATAACTCTTGATCTGTAGTTTCTGTCTTGTGGAAAGAAAGCAAAGATGAAAAGATGATAAGGACAGGTACTAGCTGTAGGAACTCTACACAGAATGATGCAATTGTTGTGATGTTCTGACTCCCAATCCAAAGTATGTAATAGCCCTTCACATGCACACCAGCTGTCTTTCCCATCAATGGTGATGACATTTTTAGAACCCCATTGTACCATGCTGTATGAAGATTTCCAAGGAGACCATCTTCAGATCAGCAAGATTTTATATGGGTTATTTTCTGTGTTGGCTACCATTTCCTCCCAAGGCTTTTGGGACTGCATTGTCCACGTCTATCCTGCACTCTATTTGTAACTAGAGTACAGTAGACTACTAGTGGTACTCTAGTACAACTAGAGTAGGGAAGTACCAGTGGATTCAAAAGTTAAAATTGCTACAAGTGACAAAAGAAAGGGAGTGACAGGTAACTCCCCTTCTTCCCTCCCCTGCCTTGCCACTAAGGCAGATAGGAGTTTGTGTGGATTGCTGACTGTGGCTAAAACCAACAGGATTATGCTCAAGTGTTTCTCAAACCCAACTCCAGCACATACTGACTTTGGCTTGGAGAAGCACACTGAAAGGCATTAGGGAGGGGGGAGCCAGAGCCAGTGCTCTCAAAATTAAGAGAAGAAAAATCAGTGTTTGGGCCTCTGTGAAGATGTATTTCCTTCTGCTTCATATGGAGCAGCTGCTCATGTAATCACAGGCTGTTTTGAATTATCTTGCCTAGGTTCCTGCAGTTTTGAAAAAATCCCAACCAGCAGCTGGAAGAGTGGACATAAAGAACAACCTTAAAACAGAAACATTTGGGCTGAACAGAGGCACGTTAACAAACCAATAGAACAGCAGGAATGAAGAGACTTCTATTGTTACAGGGTGGACTTTGGACACTTCCATTTGTTCTTCCTTACTGAAAACTGCAAGAATTTCTAAACTTGCTAATTTAATATATTATTTTATGCCAAAAAACTATGGTGAGATTTTAGTGCTTACACACAAAAGGAGAAAAACACCAGGGAAAAGAGAGATATGCTTTTACAGTAGTCTCACCTCACACCCCATATATGTTCCATTAGTTTTCTGTATTGCATACATTTATTTATTTTGGGGGCATTTCTGTCAAATACTTGTTCATGTAATGGCCTTTCTTAGAACAGTATTTTCAACTTAAACGATGGCAGCAGCCAGTGTTCATTAATAATTCTTGTTCTGAGCTGCAGATTAAGGAATCTGACTTCCAATGTCAAAGAAAAAAAAACACCCCAAAAATGGCCTTTTTAATGATTTTTTTTTTTTTTTAAGACTTTTTAATTGCAGAGAACAGATTTTCTAAAGCAAAAAGCATACCTGCATCTGTCCTGAAGCATTGCTTCTAGATTGACAGTAACCAAAAATAATGTTTCCATTATTTCAAGAGAGCAATAACAGGCTTTGAAATGTAGCTACTTATCTTGGGTATCCCTTAACAATTAATTCTGGTCCAAAAGGTATGCAGTTTTAGTAACAGGAAAAGCAGCTTGTTTTCTGATACTAAGTCTGCATGCATTGATACAGCTGCAGTGTAACAGCTTCTCATGCTGGTAAAAAGCATCAGACCAGTTGCTGGTTTCTTCTAAACTGGGCTCTGCTTTCCCTTTTCTCTCCAAGAAGACAAGACAAAGCATGGACTAGCCTGCACCACAGTAAGAAGTCTTGTGTCCTGTTGTGAACTGAAGGAAAGAGTAAAAGTCTTATGCCCACTACTGGCGTTTTTCTTAGCACTTACCTCTGAACTCTTGAGGGTGTAGTTTTCTGCTGGTTTCTCTCAGTCTGTAGAGGGAGCTTGAAATCCTCCTAAATCAGGTCACAAACTGTGTATTTCTTGAGTTTTTTAACCTCTCTGTAACATACAGTGAGCAGCTCCTTAGGTGCCACCAGATAAATCACTGTATTGGCAGGAGCTGAAAAGATGGTAGCTGTGAACATTTTCACTCAGGACTAATGAGTCAAAAATGGAAATGAAAAGGTACATAAATTAAAATTATACAGGCCTGTGATCCTGGTTTGGTTAAAATCAGTTTTATGTAATTGTTTTTAAACAGTTGGTCTTGCTGTGTGTGTGACTTCAACTACAGATATAAAAAGGCTTGAGAAGGTGAGAAAACTAATGAGGTTTGTAAAGTTTTTGAGGTTTCTAGCTTGGGGTTTTGGTTTCTTTTTCAGCCTTTTTGCTAAGCAGATAGAAATGTGAGAAACCTCTAAACTGAACAGTTCGGTGGAAGAAACAGTGGCTCACATACCTTGGTTGATAAACCCAGGAAAGCTGAGTGTGTGAAAGGAATGGATGCTGATGTTTTCAACCAAGCTGTAGTTGCATTAGGCCAGTACAGAAATGTGTTGGTGCAGCTGTTTGAGAATCTTTCATGTAAGCTTTCCAAGCTCTGGCTTCTGCACAGGGAGGCTTCTGTGAACTGTATTGACTCCTTTTCCTGTACCTAACTGACTTAAAGCACAATAAAAGCACTGAAAGACATATCTTTTAGATGACTGCCTTTCTCTCTGCAGGCATACACAAATGTGTAATGATTTTCTGACAGTTCAAGCAATCAAAATGCATTCACATGCAGTCAAGTTACCATGAAATCACACATAGAAAAAAACAAAACCAGTGGAAGCTGTATGTTCAGAATGGAATTTCTGTAGAACATACTGGTTTTGCCAATTTTCATTTTAAAAGGAAAAGTCTATTTTCCCCTTACAAATACGCTGCTTGTGCAGAGATTTGTAGGTACTCTGCTTCCAGTTTGTCCCAGGTTCAGCAGTAGCAGTCATTTTTTCTCCTTCTTAGTAGCTGGTGCAGCGCTGTGTTTCTGACTTTCAGCCTGAGAACAGTACTGATGATACTGATGTTTGTAGCTACTGCTTAGAGTGTTTACAATTGATCAAGGACTTTCTGAGCCTCATGCTCTGCCCTGGGAGGAG
>WYDI02022274.1:24913-36562 GCA_009867235.2 Psittacus erithacus
GGGAGTTGCATTCTTTTGATTCTCCTCCCCATCCCTCCAGGAGCGGGGGGGAGAACAGGGTGGGGGGGGGGAAAACAAGCAGGCTACATGCTTTTCTAATTTACAACTAAGCTTAAACCACGACACAGTTCCATCCAGTTACTATTTTCATGAAGTTCACATTTAATTTTTTTTTAAAGTGTCCTGCTATTTGGGCAAATAAAGCCTCCCAATAGAGGTTGGAACACAATATACGTCAAGCTGTTCATCTTGCCTTTTTTTTAATCCCTCTAAACAACCTCTCTGAGACAGTTCCTAAGAAGGTAAGTTGAGATGTGTAATCTTGGAGTATAGCCTTTAGAATTCTGTGCTATTCCACTGACTTGCATTATTTAAAATAAGAATACTGCTTTATGTTTGTGAAGGAGGCAAGAGAGAAAATACATGTGTCAACAGACTAATGGTAATAATAACATCACATCTTGCTGCTCAAGTAGTTTAATAGATAATTGGTGAACACACTTAAACCTGCATCCTACAAAATTAGCGTTACTTAGTTGAAGACAATACTGTTACCACTTAGAATTGTTAATAGCTTTAGTTACACTGGTCATGGAATTCTACATAAAAACACAAAGGGTGTCAGAGCAGTCTCAGCCATGAGTGTGAAAGCTAAGCATTTCCTAAAACTTGGCCAGTCTTGCTTGTACTTTTCACCCTGGGAGATCCCAGCTGTTCCACACCCTGAATGCAGACCTCAAGATGTGCTACTGCTTGGTACCCACCTTTCTGTTTGGCTTAGAGCTGCCCCTCCTCCATGCTTAGTAATTTGACAGCAACTTTTTCGACATCTTAGAATCACTGTATACAGTACACAAGGAATTGAAAATGATGTGCTATTCTTTCCTGTTTTTGTCAAGAAAACACTCAAATCTGATCAGTAAAAGAATGTGACCACTGAGTATTCCTTATACAGCTAAGTATTACTATAAAAAAGTCTAGCTGCCTGCTTATTTCAGCCTTTAGATGGTTTTTGGTTCAGCTTGCTTGTTCTAGGTTAAGTGATGCTACTGCTCACAACGGAATTAATTTGTGCTTTTACATGACTGATAAAGCTTTGGTTTGTAAGTCAAACCTCCATGAATACTCATGTTCCCCTTCACTTAAAACCAGTGTCCATCGCTCCCTCCCTCCCTCCCTCCCTTTATTTAAAACCAGTGTCCATCCCTCCTTCCCTCCCTTAAAACTACCTAGGACCCTATCTGGCTCTCTGAGATGTTTGGTTTGTGTTGGTTAAGGGAAGTATTGCAGATACTACAGAGATGCTTCACTAAAAGACCACCTGTGCCCTGCTCTTAAAGGCTACCATGGACTTTCAGAGCGAGTAGATAAAAAGCCTTCCACCAAGGCGTGCTTTCGCTGAACTTCTCTCTGCTGCCACCACCACTTCTTTCTGCAGAGATACAGAACAAGGGTTAGCAAAATGCAACTGCAAGTACATGGTTGCCTTATGGAAACTAGATTTCTTCCATATCATTAGTGCCATATAGAAATGTGATGAGAAGAAATGCAAGCACAACCCACCTCATCAGAATAGTGGTTAATAAAATGATCTGGCAAACAGATTATTTCATTTGGGTATCTGGAAGAAGCTAGAACCAGTCAAATACTTCTCTTGCCAATATAAATTGTTCCTCAGGATTAGGATCAATACAGATGAAGCTTGAGTGTGGACTGGATTGGTGCCGTAGCAAAAGAACACAATTGCCTGGAAAATGGCCTCACTTGAGCTCAGACAAAAGCCATCACTGATGCCTGTGTTTCAGGTGTTGGAGTATGTATCCTAGCCTAGTTTAGAATCATTTACATTTAGAGGGGGTTTCTCCATTGCATGTTTTAACAGCAAGAAGTCAGACACCATAGCCTGGTCCTGAGGCTTTCTCAGTAATCACAAAGAACCTCATTTCTCACACTGAGAGGTTATGTCAGAGAACACTGGACTCCACTCAGCTGAACAAGCACTAAGTAACCTTCAAGATGAAAAAAAAAAAAAGGTTCCTCAGTGCATCATGCAAACAGGGATTGATTTTTGGTAAAAATAATGGTCATCTGAGGGAAAGAGAAACAGGTACACAGAACATGTCCAAAATCATCTGGGTAAGAACTGGGCCTCTCTGTGCTTGGAAATACTTGACACAGGAACAGCATTCACTGCAAGTGATAGTGAGAACAGAAAGCCTGTAAATACTATGTGGCACAGTGCCCGGTTTACTCCAGAGCTGAGCATCCACTTTGCATACAGGTTGGCATGAACAGTAAAGCCAGCTGGCACCTACACTTGATTTACCATGCAAACTTTCAGCAAACTCCTAAGTAATTCAGATTTCAGGCCATTTTAAAGTGATCTCTTTCAATTCACGTATCAGGTGCCAGAATTGTGGCAACTCCACAGTTCATCCACCTATAAAATGGTTTTAATTATGAGTGCAGAGAGTCATTAAAACTTAGTTAACTATGTAAAGCCTTTAAGACTTCTGCAAAGGGGTAAGATATATATGTGAGGTGTTGGCTAGTACATGCAAGTGAGGTAGAAAGATGATACAAAGCAACCAAACAGTAGTTTTTCTCACCTTTCTTTCAGATTTCACAGTGATAACAGAACTCCCAAATCTTGATAGTTCCTGTAAAATAACACTATTTGTTACAATGCTGTTGTTGTTTGTTTGTTTTAATGGGACTTTTTTGTTTCTCTCAGTAGTGTATTTTCTGGTTACTTACCTCAGGAGAAATCAGGACATACTGTGCCTGAAAAAGAAAAGAGAAAATAAAAAGTCAGTGGAGAGAACCAGACTAGGAGCACAGACCAGTGCAATAACCTTGGCTCCTAAACAACAAAGTAATTCAAGAACAAGTAGGAGGAGCTGAATCACACAGATTCATAAGAACATAAATAAATGTTCTGTTTTCTGAAACCAAGTCAGAATGCACTAGATACTTGTACTGGATGTAATGAATCAGCTGTCATTATGACTTTATGCCCTGATTTCTCATTTATGTTTTCTTACCCAGTCCTCAGGACAGGGAGATACCAGTGATTTGCAGTGGTGTGTCACATTCCCTGAGGATGCCTGCTTTCCATTGTAAATGTAAACACGGCCTGCTGCCCCACCAAACAGTATCGTGGTGATAGCATTAGTTCGCAGTGGGGATGTCACAATCATTTCATCTGCAGATATTACAAGGATGACATAACACATCAGAAGTGCAAAAACACTAAACCAAAACACAAGAGTTGGCATTTACATATCTCTAGATACCACAACTCCTATTAATGATGACAGTTAAAATGTTTCAATTTCTGACTGAGTTGCTTGGGATTTTAGAAATGCCTCTCCACAAAGCACAATGGAATACTGGTACAAGTCAATTGAGGAAGCAGACTGTGTTCAGCACTTGTATGAATATGTAGGTAACCAGTCTTAACTTTGCCAAAAGTAAAACATTTCACTTCTGATCTAGACTCATCAGGCTTTACCTAGTCCATCATTATCCAGGTCACTTAAGTGTATATCTCCTCCAAAGTGAGAAAATCTCCTGTCCCCACTGAATGTGCTGAGCAAAGAAGGCTTGGTGCTGTCTGTCAGATCATATACCAGAGCCAGTCCAGCTTGGAGCAGCACTGAGGATATAAAGGAAATCCTAGACAGGCTATCTGGGAAAAAGAAGTAACAGAAGTTGAGCATCAGACATAGGAAGTAAGGTTTAATGCATGCATTACACTGTCAAAAGGTAATACTGGCATTACATAGCATGTAATATAATCTATATTACGTGTATATCATCTATATTATATAATTACAGGTAATACCAACATACATAACATTTATATCTATAAAATGAGATCAAACATTATATGGCATTAACACTAATTAGCACAGAAACAATCTCTTAACAATAGTACCAGGGGAAAAAATGCATTCAAATTAAAGACAGCTTTACGTTTTGACTTTCCTAATTCCTTACTGCCTACTGCCAAGTACAAAAATAGTGTGTTAATTCCAAGAAATATGTAGTCTACTAGCAAACCGCTTCTACATAAATAATGCAAGGTGGTAATGCTGCTAAACTAATTTTAAGAGCTAATTCTAAGGAAGTTAAAAAAACAACACTAAGTTGATGCGTAGTAGAGAGGACTCTACATGTAAAGCACTCATGATTACAGTAATTTTTTGTTGTGTTTTTAAATTATGAAGCAATTTAAACTTTTATGGACTAAACTTTTATGGAGTTAACTTTTAACTTTTAATCTGTTTTCTAGTCATACAGAAACAAACATCCCAAAGCAGAAATGGTTTCCAGTTTTCAGGACATACCTGTAGTAGGTGCACCCACCACCAAAACGGTCCTTGTGATCCCAGCCACAGACATCACACCACTGGCCAGAGACAAACCCATTCTGCCCATTGCCTGTCAGATTTTTAATACACGTATGTCATTTCTTCAAAATAACACTTTACTTCAAATTATTCATAAGGTCCCACAGTACAGAAGGAGCCCTACCTTGTCTCCAGTTACTGCAAACCAGAGCTTTGTGCTTGGTGGGTTATACCCATACACCTTCCCAACACTCTGTCTGACATCCGATGAGAAGGGATTGCAGCTTGAATTACAATGCAAAATATATTTGTATGTGACAACATATTTTTGCACATTCAGCTAAGATTGCTTCTCAAAATATCTTCCTCTTTTAGTCTGGCATAATAGCAGCTGCCAAATGCTAGAAATCTGTTTTAGTAATTCCCATCCTTGTTCTAACCAGTTACACAACATTTAGAGCACAGATTTAGTCTATATAGTTCTTTTATCACCCAGTACATTTTGTGTCTGGTTTGCTTTTAAAAATGCTATCTCAAACTAGGTGCTATCTATAGGCTTATTTTAGGCACGCTTATCTGTCAGCATTTTTGTGTCCCCTTTCCCCCTCCCCAAGAAAATACTAGAAATTCTTAAAAGTTTCTAAATAACAAAGGCCTATAAAGGGTCTAAAGACACCTTTCTTTTCAGGAGGGTGAAGGCATAAAAATATGAATTTAATAAAAACATTAAAGCAGAACAAAGAGGAAACTTCCTGAAAAGCTGGAAGTCTAATCTATTACAAATCTTAAATACTGTAGAAATAGGGAAGAATGGGGAAAAGAGCAAGGTGTCATACACAACACACCTAGCGCAACTCTTCCATGTAGGGCTACCAACCAGCAGCAATGTTATATTCTCCAGCTGGCAGCTGTCAAGTGAAAATCCAAACCAAGCATAGTTTTCTTCCCCCTTCACCATCCAGTTGGCGTCTTGTGCTGACAGAAGTCCTGTCGGACCAGAAAAATAAGAATTACAACTTGGTGTATCCTGACACAGAAAAATCTGTTAGCAATACTCCACTGATTCATCCTATGACAACAAGTTTCTATAAGCGAAGTTACACTGTGCATGATATGGCAACAATTATTGCTAACTTTGATTGCTCAGTCTGCAAGTGTACTGGCTGGTGAAAGTCTTTATTCAACATAGCCTGCTTCTAAATCCTTGCAATAGACTACACAAAGTACACAAAACCTGTAAGCTGAGCCTGCCCTAAACTAGGGACTCCTTGTTATGGACAGGCTGGGAACAGACTGGGTGAGAAGCAGCCATGCAGAAAAAGCTGTGGGGGGAGCAGACAACTGCGAGGCTCTGACAGCAGAGACAGCCAACAGCCCAACAACATCCCAGGCTATATAAGCAGGATCATGGCAAAGAGATTGAGAGAACTGATTGTTCCCCCTCTACTCCTCTATATAATGCATAATGTTCAGTCTTGGATACCCCAAAACAGTAAAGATGTTGATAAACTGGAAGACCCCCAAGATGGTTGGGGGTTGGAGCACTTGAGCTGTGAGCAGAGACTGAGGGACCGGGACTCAGCCTGGAAAAAAGAAGGTTTTGAGAGGACCTAAGAGCAGCCTGCCAGTACCTATGAGGAGGTTAACAAGTAGATAGAGCCAGGTTCTTTCCAGTGTACTGGGGTACTTGGTGCCTTCTGTGCCTCTGATTTCATGGTGGGAGGACAATAGACAATGAGCATAAGCTGAAACAAGAGGTGTTCACACTGGCTGTAACAAGACATTTTTTTTCCCTACGAGGACAGCCAAGAAGCAGAACAGCTATGCAGAGTGGCTGTGCAACCTCAGCCACAGGAGGTTTTTAAGACCCAACTGGATAAAGCACTGAGCAATCTGATCTGACTTCACAGCTGTCCCCTTATTAAGTAGAAGACTGGACTAGACACCTTATGAGATCCCTTTGAACCTGAATTATCTTCTGCTTAATTAAGAACAAATGAAGAGTCACATAAAAAATGAGAGGGTTAATTTACTCAATAAATATTACCTTGGTCACTCCTGTTGAAATAAGAGTAAAATGCAACCACAAATCCTCTCTGCTGCCCACCACCAGGTGCATATGGAGAGCCCACAACCAGATCAGCATTTCCATCCCCATCAACATCAGCTGCCAGGAGGGACCAACCAAGATTACAGTAGGAATACTGCAATAAACAGTTAGTTTAAGCCTGAAATAGAACTGAAACCACCAATTCCATTGCAAAATAAGCAATTTAATTCTAAAGACCTATTTTTGCCTGCTTCTGATCAAATTACCCTCCTACTCCGTGACTTCAGTTTTGTTCTCTTTGGGGCGTTTTTTTGGATGGCTATGCATTTTTCTGTTCATGATGCTGCCTTCCCTTCACTGCAGTACTAATGTCCTTCCCACATATAACCAACCTAAGCAAGAACCTGCTTGCACGATCTCCATCAGTCAAAATTCCCTTTTTTAAGCCCATGAGCCCCTTTCCCCTTTATCTCACCTCCTGCTTGTGTAGCCCTGTGTTAGCCTAATCCATATACCTGACAAGTTATGGTAACGTTTGGTTGAGATGCCAGTCCTCTTCCCTCAGTGCCAAAATAGACATACACAGCGCCCTGAACAGCAGGAAAAGCAAATACAGCATGAGTGCATCTGTATGTCAGCACCAAGCATGAAATCCAAGACAAAGCACGAAGAGCGAAACAGTTCTGCAAGGGCTATTTACGCAACTGCATTTTCCTGTTGCAGCCTTCTCATTATACTCTCTTTTCGACTCCAAACCTCAGAATACTCATGCTGTAATGGGTACTGCTATAACCAAACAACAGAGAGAACTACATTTTCATCATACTGTGGGTAAGGAGCAAGGATGGTATGCTGTGTATTTATAGTCATTATACACACACTATTGTGGCTTAAATTTTGTTATATATTATTTACTGCAATACCACACAGTGCAAGGTACAACAGACGCATGCAATTTTCCAAGCTAATAGGTCTACATAAAACCATTTATGTTCCTAGGTAGGCAGCTAACTTAGTTTCTGAAATTCTGAAAAGTTTTAAGGTTAATGAATGTGGTTTAAACCATAACATTTTGCCTCTCAGTCTGCATGGGCTGAAAATAGTCAGGGACCATTACATGGGCTTATCTGGTAAGCTGCAGGTCATTAAGCCTCTGTAACTTTATTATTTTAGATAGTGTGCCTGTGTTCATATCACATTTTAGATATCATCTGTTGGCCTGTGACAGCAGTTGACAAGGCTCACTAACCCATAAGGTCTGTTCTAGACTCTCTGTTCCTAAATAAAAAGGTTACATTTGTATTTCATTAATGGCTTCTTACATTTCCAGCACATCAGTGCTGCTAAATTGCAATCTGATTTGGATTTCTAATGTGCAAGAAGGCCACTGAAAAAGAAGTACAGATAGTGGTCATTGGTCTAGTCAAAGTATCCATAAAGGTTATAAACCTTTGTGTTTAAGTTACAATGTCATCCTGAGGAAGAGTAGAAATTCTCTCTCTCATTTTACTGTTCAAAAAAATACATATCTATCAAATTTTTCTGTTTGGAGAGAAAAAAACTCCAAACCATCCATGTGTGTGGCTTACTTTGTAAGTAAGAAACTGAGATCCCACAGAAGGTGCTCCAATTGCCAGATCTAATACTCCATCCTTATTGAAGTCCAGGACTGCCAAGGCAGAACCAAATCTTCCTGAAGGCTGAAAGAAGAGGGATTGCCCTCATGAAAATAACAGACATTTTCAAGACAAAAACTTAATGCACATTCATAATCACAGCACAGAGAACAGGAAAGAGAGATGACAAACATCTATCCCAATTCCTAGTATTTTCTTATCATCAGTGTTCTTCCAAGTAGTAACTGTCATACTAACATACTAACTCAGAGTCAACTGTTCCATTTGAGGATGTGGAGGTGTTAAAATATAAGATAACTGAACACAGTATGGTGCTGCTTTGGTATTTCCTCTTCTGAGCCTAGAATACTATTGATGTCAAGCTTATGATCTTTGCTGTTAACAGCATTATAGCTGTGAGCTGCTAAAACACTCTGTAAGAAACAGCAGCTGTTACGCCACAGTTTATACTAAACAGATTAAAAGGAAATGTATCTCATCTCTCTCTATTCTCTTCTTTCTAAATAAAGATATTTTCTACAGAGGATGACTTTTATTACTCAAAAAGATAACTTGATCCTGTTTCTTGGTTACAAGCTAGTTACTCTTAGTAAAGACAAACAATGATTTTGTGAGAAGTTATCAATTAATGAAAAAAAGCTTCAAACAAATGGACATTTACACTGAAATAATAATTTCAGATTTAAAAAGAAAGGAAAGAAGGGAAAATCACAGTATTTTCTTAAGTGCAGGGACCCAAATGACCTATACCATGACTTACAGAGACATTATCTCAGTTTTATTCAAGGGTAAATTATGTTCTAATACCCACCCATCTGGAACAGTAATAAAAGTGATCCTACAGATCACCACTGCTTTAACTGTTCCTGTGATTTAGGTATTTTTTGTGAAAAGCGTATAACGTCTTTTTACCAGGAGGGGTATTTCAGGAATAACCCTCATACGTATCAATGATACTGTTGCTCAGTCAAAATTTATCACATTTTCAGGCAAAAATATTTAAGTGGCAAATATGATCTGACCCCTCACCTGATGACCATGTAGTATTTGGTCAGCTTTCTCATCTAGATCCATGTCTTCTGGTGGCAAACCTGACTGTTTGCCATAAACCACATACACGCGTCCTATCTGAAAATGGCCCAATGTGCTGTACCCTGGGGCTCCAACCACCAGATCTTCATATCCATCCTGGTTCAGATCAGCTGAAATCATTGCCCTGTACAGCAAGGGAGTCAACAAAAGCATAGCATTAGCTTCCAGACTATCACAACATTAGCAGAAAATAAAAACTTCTACTTCTTTTGGGTAAACCAAGACTTGTTTTTTGTATTTTTTATACTATATATATGAAATTAATGCTCTGAGATCTGTAGGAACTGCTTTTTACTTACTGACACAATGCATCTGAGCACAATCAGAGCAAGAAGCATGAAAAACAGCTGCTTGCATGTGACACAGAATAGAAAAGATGAAATTAAATATCTTTTTAACTGAATTTCTGATTTAATTGATGGAATTAAGAGTAGGAAAGCAAAGGGATCACAGGTTTCAGTAAAATATTGGAGTTTAGAGAGGGAATGTGGAGAGAAAATAACTAACTGTTAATTTGGCTGGTGTGAAAAAGATTTTTCACAAATTTTCAAAAATTCACAAAATTTTTAAAAGCTCAAGAATTAAATCTTCAACTTTTGAGTCAGAGGAAATAAAGCAAGATGAGTACCAATGCAAATTTATTTTATTATTCTTCCCTTCTGCAGATCAAGCCAGAATCCTTCTGTCAAGGTGACAGAACACCCCTTTTTCTGCGTCCTGAATCTACCTTTGAACTCCCTACTAGTCCTGTGTTTCCAAAAACACTCACTAGGCACCATCAGTGGTCAATTCAGAGCAGACAATTAACTCTGCACAAACACCAACCCACAACCAAAAAGGGGTAACAATGTCCCTATACTGTTCAGAAGTAGAGCCAGGACTGGTTCCAATTTTGGTTCCTTCCATTTCGAACTTGATCACACACAGAGCATTGAGCCCCTTCACTAAGGTGGGAATGTAAAAAACCATGAAAAGACAACCCTTCCAAAGAAAAAGGTTATCTCACTGGAATTCACATCTGAATGGGAATTTTGCTCTTGATACAGTTTTATTCAAAGCCAACACAAAAAAAATTATGTTAACATCTGACAGAAAGGTTTTATGGGTCAACTTGCTCTGGTCAGATGATGTAAGCCATTCAGCCAGATTTGTATACTAATTGAATTGGACAGTCACCTTTAAAGAGTATCCAAAAAATAAACATAAATATTTTTGAGGATACTGAAGATTTTCAGAAATTAAGAGAAAAATGGGAGGAAAAAAATTACCAACCATCCAAGTCTAGCATAGGGTGAAGTCAGAAAATATGAAGCCGCTGGCTTGTAGATGTGGTTAGAAGATTTCTGATGTGTAGCTCTCCAGGCATTGGTTCTAAAAGCATGGTTTAGCAAGCGGAGGGAATTCTGAAGTAAAAATAATAAAAAGACACAGGAATGGTTAAAGCACAGGCTGAAACTCTACAACATTACGGAACACCTCAAAAACCAAGTCACCAACAGTAGAAATCACCACATCGATATAAGTGGAATCTGATTCAAATCATAAACATTTTAGAAACAGAAAAATCTATATGCTCTAAATGGATCACTGCTAATTATTCAGTGCTGTGCTTTTCTGGGACTTCTCAACCCCAAAAAGTGATCGTATGACCCTTTAAAATGTAAATAATAAAGTGTGAATACTAAGGATATATATTGCCATTTTCGGCACTGAAAGATGTGTTCTAATCTCCCTATACAATGAGCAAAGTGTAAAAATTGAATATTTTCAATGTACATATAAAGATATGGCACTGGAGCCTCCAAGAAGTGAAGCCAGAGGCTACTGTTAACCCAGAAACCTTGCTCCATTACACAGCATTTCAGACAGAAATTAAAACAATTCTACAAAGAGCTGCATTTTACCTCTCAGGTCTGTCGCTTCTCACTTACTTTTACCCAAGGTTGTATGGTGAAGCGAACTCCTCTCTCTGTATAATTTATATTCCTTTCATGTGTTTCCGTAAGCAAGGAAGTTCTATTCTTCTGTTGTTCATGTTTTGATTGCTTGTTTCTGCTAAAATAAAGAAGGCAGTAATAAAACAATTAATATAACTGAATTACTGACTTGAGTATTTTATGAGACAGCTAGAAGCAAACACATAGCATGCAATCAGGTGTCCTTTCTTCCAATGTATAAATGGAATTCTCAAGACATACCAGTTAAGCTAGTTTCTTTTGAGATGTCTGCTAGAGGAATACATACGCTTGTATTCTCAGCTACAAACACCTGAGTTCCATTATTTCTGTACATAAATCAGGACAGAATTTAGCTGCGGTAAGGGTAAATATGAATCAGTAGGTTCATGATAACCCGAACAAAGAGCGACAACAAAATAAAGTGTGACAACCTAGTATTTCAAGTGCTAGGCAAGTATTCTTGTTCTTGGGCTGAAAGGTTGTTGGAACAAGTCCAGAGGAGGGCCACGAGGATGATCAGAGGACTGGAGCACCTCCCGTATGAAGACAGGCTGAGA
>WYDI02022276.1:17460-34061 GCA_009867235.2 Psittacus erithacus
AGAGCATGAGGCTCAGAAAGTTCTTGATAAGTGTAAACATTCTAAGCAGTAGCTACAAACATCGGTATTATCAGTACGGTTCCCAGACAGAAAGTCATAAACACAGCGATGCACCAGTCACTACGAAGGATAAAAATGACTGCTACTGCTGAACCCAGGACATTAGGGTTTTGTAACACTATTTGGAAATACGCAGTTAGCAGTTGCGGAGCTAAACCATGCCACTGCATTGACAAATCCATTTAATGCTATCTGTGATGTAAGGTTTATTTCAAGTGAAGGTGAATTAGCTTACAAAATTGTCAGATTTTGTGGACAATTGCAGTAGGTAGAGCAAAACAGTGCAAGCAGGCACCTACATGATGGAAGAGTCATGAGAGATTTAAAGTGCCTCTCTGTGCCTGCATTTCTCCCCAAATGCCTTCCTCTCTGACCCCCTGTGATACCTGATGACAGAATGGCAGATACCTGTAATGGCTTTCCAGAAGCCTTTAAAGAAGGGAAATGCATATTGTAAAAGGCAAAGGAAAAGTAGGAATATTACCTTTCAAAAGTAAACACAGAAGACTGCTGTTTGCATGGGCTGAAGAAGAATTACCAGGGCTGGTGCTTATATTAGAATTTCTTTCATCTCTAGTTTGAAATCTACAACAACAACAGTACCACCACCACCACCACACCAAAAAAACCCCAAACAAAAACAAAAAACAACACCCAAACCCACAAAAATTCAGATTTGCATATCAGTTAGATTTCTTGTTATGTCATGTAAGTCCCTTTCTTAAGATTGTGTAGTTTTCAAGCTTGTATAATTTTCAGTATTCTAACTATTCTTTCTACAGGTGAAAAAGGTCTGCATAATACCTTCCAAAGCACACCTGTTTTGATGACAAAAAGGAACAAAGTGGGTACCTCTGGAATTTTAATTCATGTTGTGTAGATGATAGTCTGAGAAACGACTAGAATTTTTTGAGGACTATTTACATCTTCTGGTATGTTATCTGTACAACTGTTCTATGAGGTACTTCGAAAACTTCCATATTAGCAGTGAATTTAATAATACAGTGAGTTATCATATCAAAGCAGATAATTGTAAAGTGCTTTGTCTCTTGAAGCCCAAAACAGTTTCTGTGGTGCTAACCCTTTAAAGGGTTTTATGCATTTTTCTCACATTGCTAAAATGTTTATTATTTTTGTACTGTGTCTGGAGAGTCTACAATTACATGAGTTTTATAAGCAGTCTAAATTAAAGGCCACAGTCATCAATTCAAAGTGTATTATTTGGCCAGGGTTTCACTTGTGCATTGTTTTTTGTGTGTCCATATGCGTATTTTGGTTTGCCAAATTCATGAGCACAGAATCTTAAAGCTTTCTCGTGTCTGTGTGAGATTTGAGCACACATTTCATTATTTCCAAACTGCAGTGAGCAGCTCTAGGTTTTTCTTTCAGAAAGAGATTATGGTCTTTGCCTTTAGTTGATTTATGAAGGAAGAGGCAGCTTCACCTAACCAGAATGGATCAGAATCTGTTGATTGCATAGTAGAGTATGGAAGTAACCGTTTATTTGAAGATCTGATGCTGCACGTTCTTGTGGCTTAAAAATTATCTGCCATTTCAGAGGGGCTTTGAAAAGCACAGAGCTTCAGAACTTCACCTGCTAGCCTGAAGTTAATTTTTATCTCAAAGGGCAAAACTGCAGTGGTCAATAGATCCTACTTCTACAACTGCAGCACTTGTCCTAAAGGACATGACAAACAGAATTTCATGGGATTTTGAACAAGATTATGAAGTGTATCACTTTGTGATGCTCCAGGAAGGACATAAAGGATATCAAAACTGAAGAAGAAAGCAGGGTTTCTTTGCATTGCCTATAAATAAGTGGCAGTAAATATCAAGGAGACTGGACAAAATAGGCAGATTTGATGTTGACAGAAAGGATGTTTGTGCCAAATAATTTGGGAAGTTACTGAAGCATATTTCATCCTGGTAGACATGCACTCATAATGCTGACAAGGTCAGGTGACATCTGAGCAAGGCGAGGCTGTATGCCACTGATGTACCAGCTTTGCTATTGGGGCTGGCTCAGGTAGAACATCTGAAGCTTTAAAAAGCTTCCTTACTGCATTGGCTTTCCAGTCCCTTCACCTCTTTTGTTTTGGCATCTATATACATTGGTCTTCTAAACTGGTTTGCTTTCATTATTGTCATTTCACAAAGCCTTTTCAGTCCTTACTCTTAATTTGTGCCAATGAGGGTTGGTTTTTATGCTGTTGTTGTCTAAAAGTAGATTGTAAATATAGTCACAATAATCGTTTACTGTTTAAGTACAAAAATATCTTTATTGGTATTTTCCAAAGCTCCTGTAACCAGTTCCCTTCCTATTTATGTATTGATGATGGCTTGGTTTTTTATTGCAACTTGAATTTTGCATGGGCTGTTGCTATTACTTTTAAAAATTAAATAATACATAGTTTCTGTTGGCAGGATCAGTTGGCAGGTTTTATTTTTGTGAATAATCAGTGTTTTCTTGAAATCTTGAAAAATAAGGGACCACAGACAAAAGCAGAGTTGGACACACACCCACACACACATACCCCCAACACGAAAAAAACCAAAGCTACAACCCAAACCAGAAAAAAACCCCAGCCCAATAAGTTCAAAAGACAAACAGACAAAACCAAGAGAAAACCCCCAAACCAAACAACCTGAACACGCACCAAAAAAATCTCAAACGCCAGCTTAATTTAGAAAAGTAAATAAATCAATCATTATACTCATTAGGACAGAAAGTTTTCTCTATGGCAGTTTAGATATGAAACATCTGGTGAAGGTAAATGTGATGCTGAGATTTCATGTACGTTTTTGTTTTGTGGTGTTTGCAAAACTATTGTACCATGTTGATATATAACCAATACAGTTAAGGACTATCTTTAGAAAATAACCTAATCAAGTTCTTAGCCTCCTGTGTTGAACTTGATGGCTTTTCACTGCCAGCAGTCATCCATAGTCATCACCCGTTCTACCAGCTTTAGATACGGGTGGAGGCTCTGTGTTAAGTAATAAAAGAATTATCATCTGTACAATTTTGTGACCAAGTTTAGAGAAAACATCACTTTGTTTTACCAGTCCAGGAGGGGGCAGTAAATATCTTTGTTATTGGCAGCAAGGCCAGCATTCTCTTCACCATGAAAGGCTCTGCTTTTAAAAATAGTGGGTTTTTAATAAGAAATCAACACAGTTACTCCATGATTTCGTATCAGTTTCGTTGGTTTTAACTATCCTTTCCCCACGGTCTCTTTTTTTTTTTTTTTTTTTTTTTTTCCCCCCAGAACTTTCAAAATCAGTCATTTGTATCTTTGGTGTTCAGTATATTCAAAATAATCTATAATGATAGGTGTTTTAACTAATAATATTTTATATGTAGTCTATTCCATTCTTGTATCAGTTACATTGGAAATATGCTTTTTTCAAAGAGCACTGATGAAATGGAGCAGACTTTTCCTCTGTGAAAGCATTCATCATGTTTTCTTCTCACTAACCCAAATATTCATGTACATATGTGTACAGAGGAATCATACTGATTTTAAATACATGCTTCCAAATTGTATATTTGCATTTTTCAGTGTATTACAGTGAGATTCCAGTGAAGAGGAGACAAAAAATACAGTTTGTATGAATGCACGTAATTTAGGAGAATTTTTTTTGTGATTCTGAGTTGTTATTCTAGCTTTGCTTAGAGGTAAAATGGAGATAATTATTGGCTAGGAGAAGGGAAGAAAGAAGTAAAAATCTAGTGCATATGACATGCATTGTAGGAGGACATTAAGCTTTTACAGTCAGTTGATTCTTTGGAGTTTTGGTTTTGCTGTTGGGCAAAGTTATTAGCATGAAATTCCAGGTACCATTAAAGTGGCCTCATGTTTCCACATAACCTGCAGTTTTCACTTTTGAAATTGCTGTAATTCTCAAGTTTGTAGCAAAAAGTCCCACAAAACAGAAGAATGTTAATAATCATAGCTGGTCCAAAAATTCATCCCGAAGGGTGTGAAGCTGGTACTTGTTCCCTTGATCCTGCTTAGATGTGATATTTTTAATAAGGTCTCTTAATGTTTTTTGTTGTTGTTACTATTCATATTGTTGTTATTAATATTATTTTAGGCCTAAACTACTCAGAAATAAGCTGGAAGCTTCATGAAGCCCTGGCTATAGTCTCCTGCTACACCTAAGCAACTGAAGCTCTCCATTCAGTGGTACCATAATGCATGATTTCTGCCATTATTGGGAAGTTGTTTACTGTGTCCTGGGAACACAACACAGTCTATCTGGCACAGAAGGTGTTCCATAGGAATACTTGCTGCTTATTTGGAGGATGAGTCTGTTGAAATGTTTCCCGAAACAACTTTTTTTTCTTAAAGCCTTGTAGTTCCTCTATTAATGTGTGCAGTTGCTGGGTCATAATCCGTGATGCACCACAAGCAGTACCAGTTTATTTCTTATCAAGGACAAACTGCTTTTGCAAAATTTGTAAAGTGCCATTTGCGTTTCAGTGCTGTTATTTATTAGGTTTACTATAAGTATCATTATTATGCATTATAATGATTTTTTCTTGTGAAAAAATATCACAACTGTATCTTCTTAATACCATTTATTGAGTTAGAGGGTGCTAATGGGAAAATATTTCATATGGAAATGTCTCAAATTCTAGCCTGGAAATTTAGAATAGGAGTGGGCTGGAAGAATGTGGGAGGAACTTTGTAATTAAGTGACTTGAATTAATAAATGCAATATAGATTTTGAGTAAGTACCAACTCTGTTGAGTGCAATAGCAGTGTGTAGAGCTAAAACTCTCAGACCAAAGTTACCAAAAATTGAGTGCCAGAAGTTGCATATCTCAATGTAAGTGACTGGATTTCTAGGGCATAAGTCAACCACAATTGGTGATGGGAGTCGATGGAAATTGCTTGTTTCACAGCTATTAAAAATAGACTGCTTGTAGATATTTGAACATTTCCCAGCAGATTTTAGCAGTTTGGCCCAGTATGTGCTGTGTCCTATGTAACAGAATTCATTGATGAAAAGTAAAATCAGAGTTTAATACAAAAATAGGATTGTCCTGTGGTATTTTTTTGACTTTTGACAATGTGAGACTTCATTGACACTCACACCTCCCATTCCACTCCCCCTTTTTTTTTATTGAAGGTTAAGGAGCATACCCACAAGTTATTTATTGCTTTGATTCCAAGCAGTTGGTGACTTTTATTTGCTTTTAACTCAAGAAAAGTAATCTGTTATAATAATATAATTATATAGAATATTTATTTTGCATATGATATATAATAAAATATTTCTTTCCTTTTTGTCCTCAAAAAAGAGGTTCCACAGATCAGTTTTAACTACGTGTAGGTATTCCACATCGTAGTTACTTAAGCTTAAATTGTCTTGGGAGATGCTCCAATTCAGTAGCTAAGCATATTGCTTTGAACAATCCTATATGTATGACTTGTAAGGTGCTCTTGATTACTCTATGCTTGTATTTTCTAATTCATTAAACATATAGCTGTGCAGGAGGAGAATCTGTTTTGAAGAATACAGTTTTCTGTTTTGCTTTTCTCATTTTGTGTGTGCTAAGTGTTACCAAGGTAGATGTCAAGCGACATCAACAAGTTTGAGAGCCATTACTTGATCACAGTGTTTCATAAAAAGAGAAAGGTAGTCAAATAAATCAACTGTAAAGTAGGGATTGTATGTTGCTCTCTTTTGCTCACATGGCTACCGGCACAGATGACTAACAACCAACATGGTCCTCCTTAGGGATGTAACAAATTTCAGGGTGGTCTAGAGCATTCTTGTAGGCTGAAGATCACTTGATATCAAAGTAGATTCTATTATGTTCTGCTATCCTATAGGTAGAAAATATAAATACTATCCTCCCTGTGCTTGTTGATAGGTGGAGTCAGAGTGAGGGTTCTAATGGTCTGTGCTACTTTGTATGTTAACTACCCTGCACTAGGAAGAAAAATGAATGAAGCTGGATTATACGTATTACGGATTTTATAGTTTTAATGTTCCCTGTGCATTTTCTTTACTCTTTAGAAGTCTTAAACAGCAGCACTACTGAAGCTATTTTCAAATCACTGTTGAGAATTGTTACATACCAGTATATTATGCATTTTTTATTAAGTTAGTCTTTTCAAGGTGTTTTGGTTGGTTGGTTTTTGTGGGTTTTTTTTTAATTCTTTGTTCTACACTGCACCAGTACTTGACCTGAAACATTTCCTACTAGATTTCATATTGTGGAATCGCTAGTACGGTTTTACTGCCTCTGACTGGAGGTACGTGATGGTACCGGAATATAAATGGCATTCATCAGAACTTGGAAAATTCAATAATCAAAGTGGGGAAATGAGCTTAAGAACAAACTCATCAAAGATGAAGTTCAGTCCATTTTTCTTTTTTACAGCTTAGTATTGAAAAGAAATAAAGATGCTGCTTTCTGAAACAGTGATACATGACAAATAGCCTGTTATTTTCAAAACAATATGCAATTATTTGGTATTAAAAAGATAGCTTTTAGATACTTCTTTCTTCATAAGCTTTGTAACTGTAGCTAATGTCTAATATTGATTCTGCATAATTTAAATGGCAATAAAATTGGGTTTTCATGACAGTCAGTCAGAGACATTTTATATTTAATGTTCATTTAAAGAAACATAGTCCCTTCTTACCTTCTGAATTTCAAAGCCATTAAAGTAATTGCAGGTTATTAAGCTAAATTTCTTTGAATAATCAGGACAGTTAATCTAATTCATACACCATTCAAACCAATGGACAGGAAAGATTGGAATGCCAGGCATGGATTTTTGTGAAATTCACCAGGAGGATCTTCGCATGTGCTTGCCAGTATTTCCTCAGAAACAGTTACCCCCCATACTCCAAACTGTTGGAATTTGAAATTGTGTTCCACTTGTGTTGTTAAAAGGAATGATCTTCTAGAAGAGAGGAGGCTTAAGAAGATTGTTTTCTTTCCTTTGAATTAACCAAGTCATACAGTTCTTTATTGTGCACTGCAATGCGTTTCACCAGGACATACCTCATGGACATTCTATCACAAAAATATCCTCATGTAAAATCTCATACTTAGCAAATGTTAGAATTCAGTATTAAGGAAGTCGGAATGAAAATGCTTTAAAGTATGTAGGCCTTATCAGGAGAAATAGATACACTTAATTTCTTAACATTATTGCTTACTTATTTTGAAGCTGAAAATGCAAGGTGATCCCTCAGAGAATCTGGGCAAACCAGTGTGTTGGTAATGTAAAAGACTTACAGTATATGAGGTTCCAGACAGGAGCAGTGTGTGTGCATGTGTGTGTCTCTATCGGTCTCTGTCCATCTCTCTCTCCAGTGCTTTCTCACACACCTTCAGCCAACATGATGTAAGGAGAGAGCAAAAATACTGTCTTTAACTGAGATTCATTAATAGGCATGAAACTGAGAGAAAAAACCTGGGAGTTTAGAATCTTGGGTAACTGGTACGCTGCTGTATTTTAAGGACAGTATTTTTGATCCCTGTACATCAAGGCATGCTAAATGAGCTCAGTTCATGTGTTGAACAAGACAGCAACATATAATGTTCCTGAAAGCAAAAAAGACAGCAAGGGCCTTATTCATGGAAACAGTTGTACAGTTCTGCCAACAGACCTGCTCTGGGGCAAAGATAGCAGGTATTTAAAATGGAGAAGAAAATTCCATCAGTTTTGGTCTTAGCAAGAAAGCAGATGCTGTTTTACAATTCAGTCATCAGAGGGACCAGTTCCTGCAGCATCAGTAAGAGCTGCTCATTCAGCCTTGGTGAGCTGCTGCTATGGAAAAGGACTGATGCTTGTCTTGGGCTTCATAGTTGCTGAGCGGTGCCTCTTGTACTGGTAGCATTGCAGCTTCTTTCTTTGTCTCTCTGTTCTCTCTCAATACACTTAAGTTGCTGTCTTTGTAACCAGTAGGTGTCTTAGATCTGCCTACACCTTTGCAGCAGTGTTTCATAATTGGCAAGTTCTACCAAAAATGGAAATTACATCAAATATTCAAATGCACACTGCTTTAAATAAGTCCAAATCTTCATAACAATAGACTATAAAAAATTTAAATGTTATGTTATTTAAGGAAAGCCATAAAGCAGTTGTATTATTTTTAGTCTTCACAGGAATTACGGTGTACAAAAAAAAAAAAAAAAAACAAAACAAAACCATCTTTTCATACCCAAGGCACGTGGTCAGGGAACATTTTAAGTTCATGTTGCTGAGGCCCGTGTCCCTTCTATGGAGTTCATGAAGGTTAGTTTTTGCGGGAGATTCTTTAGTCAAGATGACTCTGGTAGTTTAGACTTCATTTTGCCTTGATGCCATCTACTAATTTTTTCTAGAACAATAGTGAATTTAGTTTGTCATTTTTATTAATAAAAAAAAATGCGTACTTGTTACTGTTCTACAAAGTCTAAATATCTCTTAGAAACTGAGCTAATTTTTCTAGATGTCATGTGTTCTCTGAAAAGATCTGATCTGTGGCCATGCTTTTGTCTTTCAGTGTATGCAAGTTAGATGATTATGTTCCAAAAAAAATAAGTCTTGAACTTCAGTTCAAACTGTTAAGGTTTTGAAATCTGAACTTCCCTGTGGAATTCACATTGTTTCTTAAGCTGACTCAAGATACATAAATTTGATTTTGCTTACTGATTAAGTGAATATGTTAGCTAACTTCAGGGAAATCAATGGGAATTAGTTCTCATCTTATTCAAGACTTACAGAGCTGTTTTTAATGGAATTGGCTATTTTTACATTATGTTAAATGAGATTTGAATCGATTTCTTTTAAGTTCAAAAGTGAATAAAGATTAATCATAAGAATCCTTGGTTTGGCTTGTGTATATTTTTTGATGTTGAAAACTACAGTTCTTGGTAGAGGGTTTTGAAGCTGTTGTTATGTCTTTAGAATGTGAAATAATGCACTTAGAAATTGAATGGTTTTAGTTTTTATTCAAATATTAAAATATTACTTATTTTAAATTGATTTTTGTGATATACTTAGTGTTACTGATATAAGGTCTGAAATACACTCAAATGTGTGTTACAGCTCTCTGCTTAACTATATTTGACCACGTAATAAGGCAGAATATTGTCAACTTGTGAATCAGAATATGGCTTTCTTCTACAATCTCAAGATTAAAAAACTAAAAAAGGCAAAAAAAATCTTCCTTTACAAAGACAGTAGTTGAAGAAAATTCATGAGCATGTGATGGAGCCCATCCCTCTTCAGGACAGCACACGGGAACTTTAATTGAGCTAAATGCATGTAGGCTAGGTGAGAAAAATCTATAAATTTTTCCCTGCAGTTAAATAATGGATGTGTTTATTACCATGGTCTCTTGGTCTGTAAGTGCCACTGTTCAGCTAGTGCATATATGATGTTCCTTAAAAAAGGTGATGATAAGCTATTCTTATGCTTATACATTGTAGTTATGCCTTTTGAGTTCTTAGGAGCTCATTCTCCTTCTCTTACCTTGTTCAAAGCTAATGAACTTTCTTTAGTTCGTTCCCTCCCTAGTTGACTCACTGACCTGTTAACCTACTGTTTTAACTTCAAAATTATGTTAATTTTTCAAATTCCTTTTGAATTTCCCCTGGTTTTCATGACCAATTGCTTCCAAATTTCATTTAACCAAAAATAATATTTAACCAAAACTAATATTTACTTTTCATTATGCTCAAAGTATAACCTTTTTAATGTGCATATTTCTTGCAGGCAGTGCTGGCTTATTTCCACTGTAATACATTAGAATGGAAAACTATTAGAAATATTGATTTATCATTTATTATACCAAAGTGATATATTGAAATGAAATTTGGATGCTGTCCAGCCGTCAGATAACATTGGCATTGTTGGATGAAACCAAATGATCTCATTCTAATTAATATGCTAGTTCCATGTGAAAAGCATAGAGAAAATGTACCTGAGTTGGACAAAAATAGGAGTTCAATACCGAAGGCAGCCGAGGTTTATAATCGTTTGAATATGCCACCTTAAATATTTAATATTCCATATACAGAAAAATCATCACTTTGCTTTCTCTCCCTCTGTCTCTTGCCCTTTTTTTCTTTTCTTTCTTTCTTACCCTGACTCAACATTATCTTGGTATGAAACTGTTTACATGCAATGTGCATTGGCATGTACTGCATATGAATGCACAGGGTATGTCTATACAGCTCTACACTGATTATGATTTACATCCTGCAGTGCACTTGGTTACAACAAAGCTGCTTTTAATCAGGCAAGGTTGAAATCAAGAGAATTCAGAACTTGTATCTTAACCATAAAGTATTGTTCTTGTGCTAAGTCTGTGATCTTCAGTCTTCGCACATAGACGTTGTAACACCTCTTGTAATATGGAAAGTTTAGAAAATAGAGGTATTTTCGATCAGCATGTGTATGTCCTGTACGTAGGGTGGTGTCTGCATTCATTGATTTTCGTCTTTATTCATCTATTT
Source organism: Psittacus erithacus (assembly GCA_009867235.2). Taxonomy (NCBI): domain Eukaryota; kingdom Metazoa; phylum Chordata; class Aves; order Psittaciformes; family Psittacidae; genus Psittacus; species Psittacus erithacus. Next base: position 27,998 of record WYDI02022276.1, read on the forward strand.
GACTTCTCCTCCCTCCCCCTCCACTTCTACCAGTCAATCTAATAGCCATTGAACTAGCAGACTTGGTTTCCATATTGGCTTTTTCCCACAAGCTCTGTCTTGTTATCTATTAGGCTTCTAAAACCTACCTTTCTCTTCTTTGGTTTGTGTGTGAGCGAATGCTGCCATCACTGAAGTTGCTGTCTCTTTCACATTGATTGAGCTCCCTGGGCTTGAGGGATTTTTGCGGGGCTGGAGTTTTATGGTTGATGTGTTTTTGGTCATTTGTCATACAATCATTCCAACCGAGCTGTTTACTGCTCTGAATACCTAATTACTGCAGTGGCAGGGAATGGCATAAGCTTTAGTTTTTACTGAATGTTTATTTAGAAATAGGAAATAGTTGGTGCTTGTTTTCTTTTTGTGAGGATTTTACCTATAAATACCTTTTTTTGTTTGTTTTGTTTTGTTTCTCATGACTGACAGAACTTTCTTATACTAATATATGATATAATAGGGTTTTGGGAGGTGGGGTTTTTTTGGGTTTTGGTGGTTTTTTAGTTAATTTTTAATGCATACTTCGAAATTGGATTGATTTCCTTTATCACTAATGGTCATCTGCACATGGCATGTTTTAGAGATTGTCTGACATTAATGACAAAAGCTTTTAAAAGAATTTAACCGTTATTTTTTGTCTTTGAAAAATATGCTAAGAAGCTGAAATAAATCAGTTTAAATTTGCTTATGGTCAAAAGAAAATCATGGAATCTTAGAATTATAGAATAGTTTAGCTTGGAAGGGACCTTCAAAGGTCATCTAGTGCAGCTCCCCTCCAATGAGCAGGGACATCTTCATCACATCCAGCCTCACCTTGAAAATGTAATTGAACATACACATGGAATTGTAAATGTAATAACTTCTTCTTTTTTAAAAATCTGCCTCAAGGGTCTCACTTTATTTTTTGACTACTATTAAAAAAAAAAAAAAAAAAAAAAGGAAAAAAAAAAAAAATAAAACCCCAAATTTTAATTTTTTTACTCCTCACAATGTCCCTTTCTACTTAGTTGCTTCCTGAGGAGGAACTGGATGGAAAAGCATGCATTTGGTTTTGTTTTGATGCTAGAAATTTTTGTGATTTACATAATATTTTCCCTGGCAGTGTGCTTCTCTATATCTGTTTAAAAGCATTTTGCTTTTCTGGTGTCAGTCTTTTTTGAGTGTGGGCATCTATATTTAATCATAGAGATGGATAAAATCAGAAAATTAATCTTTTAATACTAAGGAAATCTGTCAGCATGACCTTAAAAATTTGCTAACATTTAGATATTTCATTTCTGTCTGAATCAGCAGGGCTTTGTGTTATTTCTATTTTTCATTGTGCCATAACACAACCCATGTAGATTCACTCTGAAAGACCTCTGAAAAAATACACCACCTTTATCACAATCAGGAAATTGCACTATTAACTGTTGTAATTTTCTTTGGTTTCACCAAAAGACCTTTTTTAAAACTCTGCCTCTATTTTAACTTCTCGTGCTTAACGTGATCTGGGTTCTTTCGTGGCTACCAAAAGGAGAAATGAGCTTTGGAGAAGGTATTGCTGGAAACTGCAGCCTGTGCCCTTGCTCAGGTAGGAAGCTCCTGGTCACTAAAATAGGAAAGGGACAATTTATTGCCAGCTTCAAGCTGAGAGCTAAGCCTAGGAATCAGAGGTACTTCTCCAGTCACATCAGCCTTGATCAGAGTTTTCCTACCTTTGCATTGTTTATTCCATATGTTAGGGACAGCTTGGAATTTAGACATTTTCTTTGCAATATAAAATTTTATAGCAGTCCTGCAAGGGCAAATGCAAGAAATACAATGTGGTGTTCTCTTTGTTAATATCTACTCAGTTTGCTTGCACTCAGGTGAACTGACTTTAAATATTCTACATGGGTTTCTGTTTCTGTAAAAAAACCCCAACCATTTATCATGTTTGTTAGAGAAGGGCTCCAATTAATCTGATTTAATGAAAAGCAACTGACTCAGGTAATGGGAGAAAAAAGAAAAAAAAAAAAAATAAATATATATATCTATATAAACCCACGTGCTACAAGTTACAGTGTAAAGAAGTGAAAGGGTGTTTCTGAAATCGGGGGGAAAGCAATGTCAATGGCTTTGCAAGCTATAATGTAACAGTATGACTTACCTACTATAACACTATAATGTTTGAACAACAAAACTGGAAAATGCATTTTTACATGCTGTGCCAGTAGAAGCTTAACTATTCACCAGTTGTCATAAAAGAGAATTTCTCATTGCAAACCTTCTGCTCAGACAGTCCATATCCATTGATTAGATTCAGAAGTGGGAGGAATGTGGTTCTTAACTGGATGTGCTCATGCTGAATTCATGACCTGTGCTGTCATGCAAGGTTTTGAGGCAGGTGTACCACTCCCAAAGTAACTCAAGTTGTTCAAATTGAATTACAAAATCAGTCCTGTAGTGAAGCTCTGTGAGTATTTTTTATGACTTTCATGTATCTCATAAATGTTATTACTGCACTTTTATAAAATAACTTGTCTTTGATAGTCCACTCCCTGCTCTTCAGGTGGTTGCTGTTACAAATGGCAGCTTAGTGACTCAGTCTGGAAGGACAGAGCTAGTATAGCTTATTGTGCGGAAGGCAGTCATGGACTTGTTATTTAGTCGTTCTCAAAAGCCTGAAACTTGAAACAGTGTGATACTGATAGTTCTCAGTACATATTTATGTTTAATTTTTTAAAGGTAGAGAGGCTTGGTTGGCAGTTGCATGGTATACTGGCTATTTAAATAGCAGAGCTGCTTGACAAAGTTCTAGCCTTCTGTTGCTTGTTTTTACAATTCCTACTGGGTTGACTCAACTGCTTGAGAGTTTGTAACCTAAATTGCATTGGTGACCTGACTTAAAAAGGATTGTAAGGTTATGTTACTGATGCATCCTACAAAGGAGTACTAAAGTCAGCCAGGTGGGAGGAGTGTAGTTTGGAGACAGAGTAGGAGGCAAAACAAAAAAGCTGGGAATCTTTTAGGAAGTCTAAGAGGATTTCATTGTCAAGGCAGTGCATGTAGCTGTGTCTCTGGTCTTCCAGTTGTCACCTAGGAACAACTGGCAAGGCTGAAAACTAGATATTTTCTAATGATAAGTGCAGATGGTGGAGAAGCTGGAAAAGGTTGTGTGTGATCTGAAAGTAAGGGCAAGTGAAGCAGAATAGCTATAGGCTGTGTCGTTCTAATTCTTAATTAGTTAAGAACTTAATCCAAAATGGTTGTTCTGTGCAACTTAAAACCAGGGTGAGGACATCTAAGGTTTGGTGGTTGGGATCTTGCTCTGACATGCAGATGTGATTACTTTCTAGGTTCCAACCCAAGCTACATAATGTGAATATAGCCAACTGAGAAAAATGTAGGTACCTAAAAATAGAATGTGTGAATATTCTTCTTTCTTCCTGTTCAGTTTACGGTTCTGCCTGTTCCTGCTTCCATCTTAGAAGATGGGGATTTATAATAGAACTGGATAGTGTTCCCTCAAGCAATATTTTCTCCAAGGCCAAGCAGATCATGCCTTCTCAGAAGCTACTGCGAGCAAGAGATACATAAAAGCTCCTAGGAATATGGTGTTACTCATTCCCCACTTAACTATAATCTCTGAATTGTACAATCAGCCTGAACTCACAAAAGAATTTGCTAAATCTGGCAAGTTAGAACAAACAAAAAAAACAGATTTTCAAGAAATGCATGTAGGTGTGGCAACATGAAACCATTTCTGTTGAGCTGAAGAAATAAAACAAAAAAAACCCAACAAACCTTCTTTGTTATTTGTACTTAAAAATGAAAAGCATGCTCTCTGTGTTACATTCAGTTAAAACCCTGAAGCAGCAGTTCTTTCAAAACTGGAAGCCAGTTCTGCTCTCATGAATATCATGTAACTTTGTTCTTTCCTTGTTTTTTTTCCCCTTTTCTTTTGGTATTGTCTTAATTAATTGCTCCATCTGGTCATAAATTAAATCTATACCAGTACTTAAGCATTGCCTTATTTCAGTGTAAAGGGAATAAATAGTTTTCAACTATAATTACTTTTACTTTGAAGTCAGCTTTGCCATATCTACCAAACACTGTTGCTCTGAATAAAAGGCAAGGATATTTTTATTGTTCAGGGGAAAGTATTCTATATGTAATATATAATTTGGAAGTTTTTATGAATATTTGCTGAGCAAATTAAGGTTAATGTTCACCCTATTGCATGGGGAGTTTGGTGTGCGACTTCTGTTGGTGTTAATGGGATGTAATTTCCCAGCACTAAGCTGAAGATCCATCCCTTGCTATCTGAAAGGTTAAGCTAGGTAAATCTGAAGCCAACTAGCTTTTGGAAGAATATATTAACTTATAAGAAATGTAATTTGGGTTGGGCAGTTTATTTTGCAGTGTAGAGTAGGAGTGAAAACTTGGTCTCCTATTTCATTAATGCTGAAAGTTTTTCTTGGAATTGTAGACTAGTTTGGGTTGGAAGGGACCTTAAAAGATCATCTAGTCCCAAGCCCCTTGCCACAGATAGAAACACCTTCCACTAAACCAGGTTGCTCAAAGCCCCACCCAGCCTGGCCTTGAACATTGCCTGGGATGAGCAGCCACAGCTTCTCTGGACAACCTGTGCCAGGTAAGGTCTGAACGGAATGGTCAGGCACTGTCCAAATGGTGAGTAGAACCTGCATTGCAAGTGTACTTCTGATGGTGTCTTCAGCTGAGTAGAATGCAATGATAAAACAATTTATTGTCTTAACTGAGGTTGAAGGATTCCTGTGTACACATTCTTGCATGTCTAGGAGCAGTTTTTATTGACTATTTAATATTCTCTGCCCGTACAATACGCTATACCTTAAGTAGACATTCTCAGACATTCCTTGTATTTTGATCTTCAGAATGATATAATCAGGGAATAATTCAAATTAAGTAGGATGAAAGGAGGCCTTTAGCCTAATTGCTTGCTCAGCCATGGAGTTCATGCACTGGTTTTGTGCATTTGCACATGAACTGGCATACTGTCTTCCTGCTAACATATTTTTCTCTGCTTTCCATTACTTTTAATAAAACTGTGAAGTACAAATAAAGCAAGTTATCAGACAGTGTTTCATGTGCAGCTCAGTGCATTTTGAAATAATCAAGATATTTAGAGAGAGACAAATTCTGAGCGGACTACAGGATTACAAATCACAATGTAATTTTAAAGTTGTAATGAGAATAAGTTGCACAGGAAGGTCTCTTTATAATTATTGTCAGGAGACTGAAGTAACACGGTGTTAATATTTCACATATTCTGTGAAAGATGCTAATAAACTGTACTGCTGTGACCTTATTAATGTTCTGTAATTTGACTTGCTGGCAATTTACATTTTTCTTTGGTTGCAGCCTTAGTAACCTGTGAAGAAGAGGTGGAACTGACAGTGAATCTAAACATAGCTGAATGCTGAAAAGGTCAGAAATATCAAGAATGATAATTCTGATACCTCCTTCTCGTGACAAAGACTGTAGCAAAAAGGAACAGCATGAATCTGTTGAAATAACAAAGGTTGTTACAAAAATATTTCTGTATTTATTGAGAAGTGTAAACAAAAGCACTTTTTTTTCCCTTATAGCTCGTTGAATACTCCAGTAATGTTTATTTTTCACCCCTTTATAGACTCCTAGACTGTTTAGGTTGGAAACACCTTTAAGCTCATCGAGTCCAACCATTAACCCAGCACTGCCAAGTCCACCACTAACCCATGTCCCTAAGTACAATGTCTACATGTCTTTTAAATACCTCCAGGGATGGTGACACCACCACTTCCCTGGGCAGCCTGTTCCAGTTCTTGACTACCCTTTTGTTGAAGATTTTTTTTTTTTCTAATACCCAATCTAAACCTCCCCTGGCACAATTTCAGGCCATTTCCTTGTCCTATCATAGAATCAAAGAATAGTTAGGGTTGGAAAGGACCTTAAGATCATCTAAATCCAGCTCCCCTGACATGGACAGGGACATCTCACACTAAACCATGTCACCCAAGGCTCTGTCCAACCTGGCCTTGAA
>WYDI02022277.1:0-19120 GCA_009867235.2 Psittacus erithacus
TTGTTTTTCATGTGCCTTAGCATGCCTTCCAGGAGAATCTGCTCCAAGATTTTGCCAGGCACAGAGGTGAAACTGACTGGTCTTCCCCTGACTAAGTGGCTAGACTATGAATTGAATCATCCATTCTTTGGTCATGCTGCATTTCGAAGGGAACTTCTGCAGGGGAAATCCTCTTGCCATCCAGCAATGCTGAGTATGGGCTCCTCACTGATGCTGAGATCCACGTACGTGCTCTTCTCCCTATCTCCCTGACGGCTGGAGCCCCTGTGTATAGCAAACTAGCGCAGCAAACACTGCAGAGTGTCTCTCTGTCATTGAATTCCCTCATGCCACTTTGCTAAAAGTCCTCAGTGCTCTCCCGTCATTGCCTTGCGGAGGTTAGTCAGCCCTCACTACTTTTTGGTAACGTTGTTTTAGTGATGGCATTTACAGAATATTAATGCTATCAGTAACAGTTTTTTGCAAACTCCTTCAGCTATGTAATTTTTGGGACATACAGCTGTGTATGTATTCTGTTTGTGAGTAAAGAAAGGCTGTGTTTCAGGATCAGAAAGCAAATAAATGCATTAGCGCACACAGTCTTTTCTTCAAAATCAGTTAACAGAAAAATACCTTGACATATTCCTTTTACTTTATAAAATTGCATCTGGTCAGTAAAGCCAACAAATGCACTGGTTTTTGACTATGGGAAGGTTCAAGATCATGGTTGGCAACTTCTCTGTTGCTTGCTAGCTCCAAACTATACAGATCCATGGAGATCTTTCAGATCAGCAATTTTTCAAGCAACCCGGTAATTTTCCTAATTGTTGCTAATCGTTTATTTGGTGTGTGTGATTCCTCTTTCTCCACATCTGGAGGAGGGATGAAAGAGGCATGTTCTGTAAATGTACTCAGATAACTGGTACAAGCTCAGGAAGCTCATTTACTTCAGAGGAATCAGTTCCCTCAAGCCGCTTGGATGGGCTGAAGCTGGCAGGGGAGGTGGCTGAAGACAAAGAGAAGAAATATATACTCCGATGCTTCCTGATCAGGACTTTTATCCAGTGAGCATGGCATGTGAATATACAAGCATTCAAAGAAGAATTTCGTGTTTAAATTGACTTGTCCCTAACAGATATCTAGCAGGTTACCCAAGTTGCTGAGTAATATCTGTTTATGCTTTGCTTTCGCTTTTGCAGATCATCTGTAATCTCTTCTCAGGGCTCTTGACATTTTCAGTATGCTACCACACACTGATTTTAACAAATCGGTATACCAGGGCTACTGTCTGATGTTAACTTACACTTCATTCCTATATAAACTTTCATGCGTTACACTGTCTTACAAGTGGCAACAGCATAATGACAAAATATTTCTAATAATTAATCCAAAATAAAAATTTAGCAGAAACACTGACAAAGGTTTTAAAAAACACAGCTTGTAAATATTGTTCAAGTCATGTAATTACTACCCCTGCAGAGGAAGACTTAGAAATGTCAGTCGGTAGAGAAAGATCACACAAATAACTTGGCTATGGCTTTTGTGCAATGACAGATAAGACAAAATTTGGGGTGTTCAGATCTGGCAAGAAAAAACTTCATCATGTGAAAGCAAGCTGAAAATGCTTGCTTTCTAGTCGAGCTAGAAATCAACCACAATTTTCTAGAGAATAAGCCAGTTCAACTGCTGGAATACTTTAGGTATTAACTGACCTCCACCAACTCCATGGGGAGACTACGTGTCCCAACTAGTAATTGTCACCAACTGCACCACAATAACTTGCTACCCCAAAGTGACTGATTCGTATCCCAATCTCATCAAGAGATCTCATCAAGCTTCAGCAAATTCAAATCCCACCCTCTAGTGAGTTGAAGTGAATGCAGAATTCTTCATGTTTACAACAATTACTTGAAACTGCTATTTGCCTAAGCCCTGACTCTGCTTCTCACTGAAAACTAATAGGTAGTTCAGGTACAATGACCTTTGTTTTACCTTGAAGTGAGTTCCGGATTGAAAATGCTGTCTACCTTTCCAGCTGCAGCTTGACCTCTCTGTTCTTGCATGTAAAAACAGAGAAAACTTTGTCATCATCATTTGAAATCTTGGAATGACCATTTGAAATCTAACATTAATTCTGCTTTAAATTCTGCTAATTTGAGGGGCATTAAGTTCCATTCTTGTGGGGAGCTGATGCTAAGAATGTTCGTAAAGCATAAGAAGACTGTGTAGCAGAAGGACCACAAATCTAGAGATATCTGTAAAAGTATGAGACCTTCTGGGGATGTTCACTTGCTAACAGAGCTTTTAATTTTGTCGATCTGCGACTTCCTATGTGGGATCTTAACCTCAGTCATTCCTGTGCTTCATTTTCTCTCACTGTTAATGATCTCCCTTTTCATTGTTTGAGACGCCTTCCAGCTTGTGCTGCTTGGCATTCTAGCAGACTTGGACCCAGAGATCTGCTCCTGAAGGCAGCTCATGTTTTGAATTATGCATGAGTCCATCACGGAAAGGCTGCACTTCGTGGTTCCTTTTTGGGGGTGATGATGTAAGGGAGTCTAAGTAATATAGTGACACTTTTCATTTTTCATGTCCTAGCTCCGTTAAGAGCAACCCTTGAATTGTGTGTCATTTTTCTCCCGTGTGACTCTTTAATCACCTGAGAGAGTACCAGCCAGAGTTTTGTGGTAAGATTGATTATACTCCCAACAAAGTGCTTCCTTCAGCTGAGCGCCGGGAAGTAGCCAGTTTAGCAGTTAATGGGCTTCAGTCTGAGGGGGAAATGGCGACTGTGATCGAAATGTCACTGCAGTGCACGCTTTGGGCTGCATGCTGAACAGTACTTAGATCCTGAGGAGCTTGTTCTGAGATTGAGGGAGATAGACATGAGCTGAACTACACAAAGCTGTGTTATGGAGGGCACTTCACCTTCTCCTTTGAAAGTGTCAGGGTAGCAGGTGAGAATATCCAGACCTGCAAGTAGAGAACGATACAGAGATGATTTTTTCACGCTGTTAGCCTGCGCTGCCATGGGACTGGTGCTGTGAGATTTGCAATATTGCTGCTGACATCAGCAAAGTGTCCTTGCAGGACCCTACGCTGCATGGCATGAGACGAAGCAAAGCACAACTGAGTGATCTTCCACTAACACCCCCCAACACACATTTTGACAGCAGCCTGCACTCATATACTTCACATGCCTGGGAGATAACTAAGGAAGTACTCTCACGAGCCCTGTTTTACAGAGCATGAGTCAATAATAACATTGTAGGTGGCAGTTTACAAATGTTTTGCCTTGCTTGGGTGAATTTATGGCCCTGAGTGCCAACAGCTCTTCTTACAGAGGCCTCTGTGATTTACCCAGTATTACAGAGAAAACCTGTTGCAGCAGAAGATGAAGTCCCAAAGCCTGAGAGGCAGCTGTCCCCTCTTTAAAAGGTAGTACATATTAATGATAATTCAGAAAGAAAGGACATGAAATTCACAAATAAAGGGTAGTAAATACAATTGCATAAAGATACAAAGGAAAAATTATTCCAGAATCCTTCAATTCCAGGGATTTTTTTTTTCCAGTTTGCGATAAGAAATATTGTTTAATATACATAGGAAGACAATACGTCTTCACTGTTAAAAGACATTTCTTTCCAGCATTTATTGCTAAAATTAATGAAATAAATGTAAACAAAATAAGTTCCTGGCATTTCTAGTTAGGCTGTTTTTCTGTCATTGCTTCATTGAATATAATAGACTGTTAGCTAATGGCTTCCTTCAGAAAAACAAAACTTAGCAATGTTGCACTTCATTGACATTTGACAACTGACAATTTAGCCAAAGTCTGGGGATCCCATTTCCCAAAGTTTAGAACTTTGAATGTCGAAGACTACTTGTTCACCCTTTGGCTGAACCTCAACTAGATGCAGGGCCTGTTTGTGTTAGTTTATTTCTGCTTTCTGTTTTTGTTTTCTTTTGTTTTTTTGTTTTTTAATAGAGATTGATCACTTCTTTCCAAATCTTTGCTAGTTTCAATTTTTGTGCATAAATATGCAAAGAACAGCTGGTAATTTTGAACACTGTCTGCTCCCATGGCTGTTTATTACTGCCCAGTGTATTGCATGGCTCCAGACCTCAGTTCCTCAGCCATTCACAAGGCCCCATTAAATTTAACAGCCTTGACTTGCACAAAGCAAAGTTGCAGGAATGCCATTCATGCCATCACCTCCTATGTCTCTGGCCAGGGGATTTACCCCTGGGGCAAAAGTCAGTGTAGCTCTCCTTCTTGGGCCAGGGGAGACAGGAGCCCATGCTCTGCCAGACAGAGGGGTGCTGTGGTGAGGAGGAAGAGGAGCTGTGAAGAGCCTGCTGCTCCATCAGATGCCAGCCCTGTGGCCACAAGGAAGGGCAGATCCCACAACACTGCATGGGGAGGGTGCAGGCATCCGATGGGTATGTAGTGCAGGGGTGGCTCCAGCTCCCCAGGCAAAAGTCAGACCCTTGAGTTAGGGAAAGTGATGTAAGTACTTTCTCAACACACATGGGAGACTCGTAGGTCTCAGTGCAGTATATTTGGCAGGAACCACCCCTCTTGCTGGTCAGCCCTGTTCAGAAAGATTTTTTAGCTTTGCCCTTCTCTATTGTCATTACTGTAATAAATTGAGGATAATTGTTTGGCTTGAAACAGCTCTGCCTTCTGCTGTGTAGGTGGGGAAATGATGCCAGGAACAATCCTTTCTTCTCCTGCCAGTTTGCTTTTCTCTGCAGCAAGGATACAATACATATTGGTTCCGTATAGCTGCTTTTGTTAGCAAAAAGCAACCTAAGCACTGCCTCAGCTAGAAATGCATGATTGATTACATTAGATGTGCTTTATTTCCAGTGTCCTGCATGAAATCAGCTCTTGAATAGGTTAATGCTGTAACTTTAGAGTGGAAAATGGCAATGTTAATACAGGGCTTGTTATGTATAGATGGCTTGGTACAGAGCACAAATGCATGGGATTGGGTCACTGCCAGAATTGTATCTGAGGAGGGAGGTCAAATGAAGGTTTGCATGTGATGATATCTCCTGCACCAAACTCAGCATGGGACCAGTTGCTGGGACACCCCAGGGAGCTGTATCCTCTTTATGTCTGAGTTCAGCTCTGCTATGATGCCATTTACAGAAGACTCAAAACTTGTTTTCAGGCACCAAATTATTCTGCTATTATTCAGACCCAAATTATTCTGCTGCTTCACAGAGAGGACAGAACACGATGACAACTCTTTGAATCTCACTTTAAAATGAAAAAAGTCTTCTGGAAAGTGTCTAGCTTGAAACAGTAGGGAAGTTACTGCAAGCAGAACACATGATGCGTGCTGCAGGAGCAAGAGCCACAGCATGGTCCTTGTGCACTTCAACAGGGAGGAATCTTACTTCTTTCTTTTGGACAATGCACAACATCCAAAAAGCAGCAGCCTTCTCCTGACTGGCAGTTCTGGCAGTTCTGTGCTCCACTGGCCTAGCTTCAGTGGTGGTGGACAGGTTAAAGGATTTTGGCATGGCTCTAGAAACATGAGATCAAGTTCTGCTTTGTCCTTGCTCTGTGAGGCTTTTCTCCAGAGGTCCACTGGGTAGACAAGAAACCAGACATATGAAGCCAGTGTATCACCTTCTCAGGGGATGCGTGTGCAAATAGACAGACAAGTGTCTTTTCCATCTGTCTTATCTACAAGAGTCCAGCCTTAAGAGTTCAATTTCTGAGTGTTTCTGTATGACCAATGTAGCCTCCCACTTAAAAATGCCATGGCTGACATAGAGATACTCGGAGACAGGATGGAGATTTGCACAGAACTGGAGTGATGCATATGGTTTTGAAGGGTGCCCCAAGAGGGAGAGTGTCATGACCTGCCCCTAAGGAGTACGGCACAGAGGCCTGCATTGTGCTCCCATGTGCCCAGCCCCACATGCTGCACAACATCTCATTCGTAGCACTCTTTTGCTGTTAGCCCATCTTCCAGAGCAGACACAGCAAGGGGCAAATGATGGATTCACATGGTAACCTGGGGATGCTAGAACAGCAAATGACATGTGGCCCTTTATGTGAAGGCTGGTGCTAGGGTACAAATGCAGGCTATACACTTGGTTGGCTGTTATTCAGGACCACAAGCTGTGAGGAGGTTCTAATCATTCTCTGAAGTCTGACCACGCCAACACATTTAAATTCTCTTGGTCAGGATGTGCTAGTTCTGTACAATTCTTACATGTTTTCCTGGCCTTTACACCTTCTCAGGCCACAGCCTATATCCACCCTGCACCCCAAGTACTTTTACATGAATGAAAGAGGAGTAGTTGACTCCTAGTAAGGCAGGGAAACAGCAGATCTGAGACTTCCTCCTCCTTCTACCTCCTGTTACTTGCCAAGGTTGCATATTTTGTGGAGCACTGTGGTCTGTAAGGCATAAGTCAAAACGGTACACACCTCTTAGATACCAAACAACAGAGAACCATTTGGCTGACAGACTACAAGCAGCCAAAATGATGCTCTGCCATGCAACACATCTGTTTTGCATCCAGACTGAGCAGAAAGGACACACTCTGCAGGCTATTCTTAACATTTCAGATGAATTGGTGGGTATGGCAGAGGACTGATCTGTCGTAAAAGTCAAAATCAGGAAGGAGGAAGCATACTGATCTTTTTTATAGCTACTTCTACAGCAGGGTACATGTGTGAATTATGCCTGATTAATGAAGCTGTAGTTTTAGGCCTGACTGCTAAGCTTTTACCAAACACACTGGAACATCCAAACACCTGTTTTCGTTTACTTTGTTGGGATGATCTCTGGGGCTGGTGTAGGCTTTTACAGGTATTAGATCTTAATAACTGGAAGATAATTGAGAAACACAGATTCAGGATATTGTGGGTGGTGGCCTTATATGGTATGGCCCTGTCCTTTCACCCTTCCTTAGCAATTTGACAACCCAAAACCATCTGTAGTAAACAAGGTTTATTGTTCTGTTGCTGTCACTGGCATTTGTGATTAACTATCTGTTTCTCAGCTACCCTCATCTACTTTGTATTTCCAAGGCACTTTTTATTTCAGAGGTCCCTTGCATCGCTGAAACATTTCAGTGGTATATTGTTTCCTAATCGCAGTGCCTTATATCATATCCGAGTTATCTGACACTTCTAGAGAATGACAGAGAAGCTAAAGGCTCTTTATCTATTGCCTTGGGACATGCCTAAGACCTCTTTTCACTTACAGATTCAAGGTCTTTATGGGGAAAGGGGGAAGTTGCCATTGCTTCTCACTAGGCTAAAATTACTGTACTGTTACGGAGATTAAATAGAATAATCTTGAATGCTCTTAGTGTATTCGCATTGCCTGGTTCCAGCTAAAAGCTGGTGGAACAGTATTTCCAGGGGACCATCTATTATTCCTCTCTCTTTTTTTCCGTTAAAATAAAGATCATAGACATGGAGTGAAACTAGTTTTGCTTCAAAAGGAATGCCATGATGTTTCATCTTTTGTGGTGCAATTCTGTTAGGTCTTTTTCTGTTGGAGAACGATATAACAGTCTGTTCTTGCCATGATGGGGGAGGCCATCATTTATTCTAACCGAAAGGGCTTTTCAGGAGCATAAGACATTAACAGAGAACAAGCTACAAGGTTTCATAAATCTCCAGAGTTATAGAGAGCTCTCTAGTAAATGTAGGTTCTCGTACAGCCTCCCGCTCCCCTTCCCAGTGTGTTGCCAATTTTAGAGACAACAGTTATAGCAGACCTTTCTCAGTAATGTTTTACTCAGTTTCTCTCACACAGATCTGCTCAGCTCCATAACTGCTTCTCATAAAATGCATTTGTCCACATTTGTCCGCATAACTCCCGCTTTATCACTCCTGCAGTGCAGAGTCTTGCTCGTGCCCACAAACAGAGCTTTTGCAAGCTCTTGAGTATGCAGCAACAGGGAACGTGCTGAAATCCCATCAGGGCCTGGGTTGTCAGAAAAGGGTATTGTGTTGTGCAGTGTTTGCCCAGGGCAGGACTCTTCCAAGCTGTATACTGACCAAGCTACTTAGGTACTGCAAATGGTGTATGTGCTCCCACAGGGACAGAACTTGACCTAAATGGGAGGCAGAACTAATTAGCCCACTTCAGAAGCACAACAGCGCTGTTTTGAAGGACACACTGTCATGGGCAACAGGTTCTGTTTTCTCAGGGCTGGCATAGCAGCATCTCTTCATGTTCACCCTTTTGGTATAGTGGACTTGGCCAACTAATTGCAGCATGTTTCCTAGGCTTTCCCAATGCGTGCCAAGTCAACCTGCTCTGCCTGGCTGACTTTGAGAAAGATAACAGATCCCATCACTGCCTGCTGGATGAGCTAGAATACATGTAGCAGCTTCTGTAGCTCACAACCAGCAGGGATTATCAGGAAACAAGAGGGTTAAATTGCAACTATATCCCGGTATAGGATGATCTTCTTCCCAGTCTTGTGATTGGTGAATGCAGACTTTCACAATACCTTTGAATAGCACCTTGGGAGGCTGTGATTTGACAGCCAACCAGCTTTGGAAGAACATCATAATGGGACAAACATACCTTACTCAGATGCTGCCAAATACTATGATCTGAAATAAACTCCTCTGGTTCAAATTTTTTACAGAAGTTATTGTAGATGCAGGCTTTTGTGCTGTCCAGGTACTGCTTGCCCATCTACACTTGGCAGAAAACAGTTAAACAACAAGTAATGCATAAAACAGGTCTTGTGGTGCTGGAAATTAGGAAATTCGGTACAAAATCTCAAGGGAATGTGTCAGGAGCAGTAGTTGTCACGTAGCAGCTCTGGAATGGCTTGGCTTTGCTTTGAACCAAAGGCCAGGCGAGGTATTCAGAAGTGCAGAGAAGAAAGAAGCAGTGTGAGATGCCTGACCAACAAGAAATCACTTCCCAAGCAGGCTGGATGTCCTTTATACAGCCCAACTAAGGGCCAAGTTTGTGACGAGCCCTTTTGTGTAGGTGTGAAGAGGGAGCAGAAGGCTGCACCATGGCCACAGCAGCCCTGCTCAGTCTGCAGCACCTGCAAGTTCATGCTCTAATTGTACACAAAGCCCCTATAAGAACAAAGGTACAGCTGCTGGCCCGTTTTGTGTGGCAGCCCTTAGTTAATGCCATGTAATGTGAGAACTGCTTTGCGACAAGACCACTGTGTCCTTCCTTCCATCTACCTCCCCACAACCTGACACATCACCAAGCTCAAACCCTGCCCTCCCCTGCCATGGATAAGGAACGCATCGGGGCAAATTCTGCATGAATGGACAATAGCAAAATCACTCATGCCACAGGCTTCAGTCTGCTTCGTACTACCCACTGGAAATGAGGAAATGGTCAGGATTATGGCTGTCTCCTTCTTTTATGCAAGTTCACACATTGCACATACTCCAGACCAGCAGCAATGCCTGCAAAGGAGTATTTGCTATTAACCTCTCTATACTCAGCTGTGAAATCCCTCCCCTGGGACAAATTCACACCCAACCTTCTGACACACACACACACACACACACACGCACACACACATTCACACACACAGTGACAAGCACCGAGGCAAGGGCACCAAGGCTGACATTAAAAGCCATGGAAGATACATGCTTGCCTATTGCTGATGGATGCTCCTTCTGTGACAAATTGCTGAGACCTGCTGGTAGCAGGTGAACTTGTAGAAATGACCCAGCGTAGAAGGAATCACTGCCAAAACACAACAAATGCATTCTCTTCTGTACCAGAGGGAGGCAGGGAAGAAAGAATGGATACATTTTACCCCATGGAGGGGAGTTAGACCTTTTTAGCAAATCTTCTTAGGTGTCAACCACCTTGCCTAGGTATTTAAATCCACCTGAAAATCTGACTGTGCATTAAAGAAAGGTTTCATTGCCCCTGAAAAACAAATTCTGCAGGTGCAGCCTTGGTACGCTGCTTCCCATTAAACCTTTCCCTAACAGCAAGCTAGTAAAAAACGAAATCCAGCATTACTTTCCATTGCATTCCTGCCTGCAAAAGGGAAGTAATAAGGGCCATGGATCTTGCTGCAGTAGCACATTTTCCCCACAGCATCTGTTCTGCCATTATTTACCTAGGTTGGCAATAAAAGCTCCTGCTTTTGTGTATTCAAGCAGCGTAGAGGGTGTGAGCTGTCAGTTGGATCAAGGCCCTGATTTGGTCAGCTGTTGTCAAAAAAACCCTAATGACTATTGACTAAAGATCCACAAATGTTAATTAAGATAGCTGCTTTTTGGAGATACCTGCTTTGTAATAAAAAGCACCTCAGAAACACAGTCAGAACATTCGTCTTAGAAGCCATTTGTAGCCAAATGATACATTCCACCAATGTGGCACTTGAAGATAAGCAGTGGAGAATGGCTTGTAAAATCCATCCAAATGGACACCAGCTCTTCTGCAGGGACCAAGACTTAGGCTATTATAACAAGGGTCTTAGTACTCAAAGCTTTCTTGACAAAGTATCAGCCTATTCAGTCCTGATACTACTTGAAAATCTGTACTTCTTTCTTCTGCATTTTTTCCCCACTGATTTCTAATTGTGATGATTGCAAAAATAAGCTGGAAAATCTAGGCAGCTAAAGTTCACAGATCCAGAGGACAAAACCTAATGTGTCAGTTCATTTTCATGCCAATTTCTTGATTTTTGAACAGTTAGGATTGGCAGGACAGACTGTATAACCTTTTATTGAAAACACAGGCTTTAAATCTTGGCATCTTCAATAATCTTGATTTTAATAGAACTTTTCTGGGGCTTTTTTTTAGTTATAATAAGATGTATTTTAATTCATTTTGCTTGATGGCAAGCTCTCAGGATAGATTTCTGGATGAATTTTTATTTAAAAAACTGTCCTTGTTCTACAAAGACTCCAGTTTGGCTGAATAAAATGTAAACAGGCCCATACATGTTATTAATGGAAGATCTGGATCATGTTACAAATGTCTTAAGAATGTTTCAGAAATGCGTAGGGTAATTTTTGAGACTTTCTGGAATTATTCCATTAATACTCTTTTCCCACAGGAAATGACCATTCTATCCCCAGCAATAAACATCCGGCATCCTCCAAATGACACTGAGCTGATGAAATGTGAATATTGCTTTCCCCTCATGCCCATACATAATTTTATGTGCTTATATGTACATACACGCACACACACACCATGGTCCAAACATAGAATATTTTGCCAAACACAGCGTCAGGATCTTTTTCTCTCCTTGCTAATTCCTCTATCATCTCAGGAGCTACATGTCCTGTGTTTCACAGAAGGTCATGTTCACAAAATATAACAACCCTCCCTCTGCTGAATCTGCAAAGGAGATCTGAGCCAACCAAATGGTTTTATCAGCTGCCCCAAGCAGACTGGTAATTTCTGCTAAAAACTGAGCTACACTTTCGTTATAAGCACACTCTAAAATGAAACCCCTTTTGACCTATTGTCCAGTGTTAGAGCTTTTAACATAAAAGTTTAAAGGTTAAAGACAACAATTGACTCAAGGCTCATTTAATTAGTATTCTTCTACCAGAAGAAGCATGGAGCAGGTTGTCTGTCTGAATAACCTTCCCTGAAAATGAAGAGGGACGGCCTGCTGGAGGACAAGCCTCTCCCATGCACTGAGAGGCATTTGAATTTGAACTGTGAAAGGGTAAATCCAAAGCAGTATGTATCTGACATTGGTGGGGAAACTCCATATCCCGGCAAAATCAGAGTGTGGCACTCAATGATCTGTTGCAGCAGTAGCTTGACATTCTTACACTGCCAAGCCAGGGTAATGATCTGAAGTTTAAAATGCACATAATTTCTGTTGCCCTCTGTAAACATTTCTGATCTTGAACTTATTTACTCCTTTATGTTCATGTGTTCGTGCTCATGTTTAGGGTGATTGTTGCTGAACTCTCCCTGGTTTGTCCACATCCTCCTTCATCAAAGAGCAGTCTCAAGTCTTGCAGGGGAGGCAGCACAGCATGGGATGTGACTTTTCCATGGCTTTGTTCTTTCACACCATTTGTGATTTGTAGCGGCTCAGATGTCCTTTCCTAGAGTCATTCATCCCCACCTGTGTGTACGTAGTTGATTCATTCTTCTTGTTTGTTCCCACTGAGCAGCATCTTTCTCCGGTTTTTCAAAATCCCTTTTCATGAAGAGACTGCCTGCTATGCACTCATACTCTCAAGACCATAACCAAAATTCTCAAGCTTTACAGTTTTGCCAGAGCATGACACAGGCCATCGCAATGTGTGACAAATGACAGAAATGTGGAACACTTGTGCCCCATTGTGTAGTGTGCTGTAATTGACAGAGTATAATCATTTTTTAACCATAAAATACTGTTTACAAAGTGTTTTTTTCAGAGAGCGTGAGTCACATAAACCAATTTGTGTCACTCACTTGTTTACATGTAATTTGAAGAATGAGTTCTGGGGCCAAGTTAGCTGATGGCTGTGGCCAAATTGTATGATTGCTGAGACAGAGGATCTCAGCTGGAAATCTCCCTTGGTACCTGCAAGAGTACCAAGAGAAGGTGGCCAAAAAAGGAGACACCATCCCACTGACTTGGCACCTATGTGTGTCCTCTTCTGTAACTCTGTGGGTGCTTCTACTACTCCCCACAGAAGCTGGACTAGGTGTAACCATTTTTAAATGTGCTACCATCTTCTAAAGCCTCTCCCTCAGGCACTCTGTGTGCAAGCATCGAGGCTTCTGTCTTCCCCATTCAGTCACTGCCGGCAGCATGTCAGAAGGCACAATGTTTTGGAAAGATCAGGCTCCAGCTGTCAGAAAAATCAGTGAAACAAGATTAGTGGCCATGTCTGAGAATGTCCTCACTTGCTTACACTGCACTGGAAGATGTGGTAGAGCCAGGGATAAAGCTCAAGTCCCTTTCCGGCACAGCACAAAACTTTAATTGTATAAATGCTTCCTCCACCCGTACCGCTTCTTTAGCAGTGGTTACAGAGTTAGCTGGTAGAAAGCAGAATGGTGCCAGAAAACAAGCCGTGCATCCTGTGGAAGGGATAGAGTCAGCAAGGCGTCTCTGACCCAGAGGAACAAGAGACCACGACAGTCCTTATAGATTTGGTGGTGCAGCCTGGGAGCCCTACAAAAAGGAGTCTTCCACCCTCCCCCACCATGCCAACACAAACCCAGTGAATGCGTCAGAAGGATAATAGTACCAGGTTTATAGCAGCTTTAACCCAGCTCATATTTAAATGTGCAATCTCACACCCATTCTAAAAACTTGCCACATTTAAGATTTGCAATTAAAATGAGGGAGCCTTGGTGAACATTGCTCTTCAAGGGATTCTGAAGAAAAGCGATGAGGTTTTTGTGTAGCTTTTAGAAAGCTGTTACCACAGTACCCTCATTCCATAAATGTATTGATTATGAGAATAAACTAACAGTGAGAACTAACTCAAAGTCACAAGAAAAGGAAATGTAAAAAGCTTCTGAAAAAAGTGCAAAGATGTCTATTTTGTTACCTGGAAATCCCTTGCCATATTTACTGTAGTAATTCCCACTTGCACCAGCCTCAAGAATCAAACTTTATAAAGGGATCAGGCCCTGGGTGGGGGATAACAGATAGCTTTGATTGGCTGACTCGGCAAAAATTGACATCCTCCTTCCTTTCCAAGTTTATCATAGTAGTTATTATTTATCACAATTAGACATGTAGGGGTTGTTCAGGAGCAATTCTGACATAGGATTCATCAGGAGCAGTCTGGACACAGAAACACATAGCTGAAAGTCCATCCCCACTCCACCTCCCCACCCCCAAAAAAGGAGGAAAAGCATGTTTCAGCCCTTGGGAAACCAAATAAATTTGCACAGACATCTCAAGTGTGGAGAGCTGCAGCTGCTCCTACATAATCTCTGCAGCAAAAAGTAAAAAACTCTAATAAAAACTCTGGCTCTGAAAAAGCTGCTCTCTTCTGCAGTTAGCGCTAGATCTGCACAGCAATACTAAGCAGCCACTATAGACTGCTTTGTTTTTATAGTTATTTTGACAAAGTGCTTAAAGATGTAGGGAAGCATAGAGTGCTATGACCATGCTTCTCAAGATTTTTTTATAAGCATTGATATTGGCAATTAATTGTAAGTACTAAATTAGAAAGCTTTTTCAGTTTGTTGGCAAAGTTATCTGCAAACATACTTG
Source organism: Psittacus erithacus (assembly GCA_009867235.2). Taxonomy (NCBI): domain Eukaryota; kingdom Metazoa; phylum Chordata; class Aves; order Psittaciformes; family Psittacidae; genus Psittacus; species Psittacus erithacus. Next base: position 14,161 of record WYDI02022277.1, read on the forward strand.
CATAATAACTGTTCTCAGGACAATGTTCTATCATGAAAATTCTGTCATTCAGGCAAATATTTGATAACTTTTCGGAGCCTGATATTTTTCAGGACATAGCTACTTATTTCACATTGAGGGGACAAGAAATAAAAGAAGACATTCTCATTAGTGTTCAGTGTTGCAATGTCATTAAGACAATTTAAATAGTCAGGGGAAAAGCTTTCCTAATTCAGTAGCACTCATTGATTTTTTCCTCCTGTCTTCACAGTACTTGTTTGTTCTATGCTCGTATGAAAGTGTAATACAGTCCAAGAAGATTAGCTGGGGGAAAAAAAAAAAAAAAAAGAAAAAAGCACAAAACCCTGCAGCTCCTGTGATTAGCTTACACTTTTTGGAAGGCAGCATGTCTTCCCTCCTCTGGACACTGAGGGGACTGACTCTTGTAGTCAGTCTATACAGTACTGGACCTGCACTGGCTGCAGTGGGGTGGAGGAGCTGGAGAAGCCTTTTCCATCAGCTCACATGGTCCATGTGCATGTGGTTGGTAAAGCAGCTCTCCCAGTGCGATCTCACAGCTTTGTAAATTTTCAGGTGACAGTAATAATTGCAGATGCCCAGGGGATGGATATCCCCAAATTCATACCCAAGCCATCATATGGGATTGCTTCCAAGTCCTCTTGCCTGCATAGTTTTAGCAAGGCCTGAGACCTTGTGGGATATGGCTGCAAAGAGTCTGTTTGAGATGCATTTCTGGACATGCAAGCAGGCATGATGCCGGATTCTCATGAACAGGACCCACACCTGCATTGGTTACTGTGGGTAATGGTGTCCACAGCAAGGGAGCTTAGACTCAGGCATAGCAAAATGATGGTGGAAAGTGTCTGGTGCCCTTTTGCTGCCAAATGGGTTGTCAATGTTTAAGGTTTTGCCTTCCAGATTCAATCATGCAACAAGGACATTTCCTTCACCTGTACATACTGGTGTTGCTCTGCCAGATTAACCAGATCTAATTTGGTGAAGGCAATGGATGTAGATGGTGGAGACCTTGGGCTGATGAAGTAGTTTTCTATTTGCTGGAATAAAGTAAGGAGGATGTCTAGCTTTGAAGGCACTTAGGCCCTTCAAGGAAAACCATTACTTTATTCTTTTCAACACAAGCCAGATATCCTGGGCACTGCGAAGAATCTTTCAGTCCTTGAGGACATCTCTGATCACCTACTATTAAAGTTCAGCTGAAGGCAAGAAGTGAGGCAGTTCCACTCACAACAGAGAAATTTTCTAATTACTGTGGAAACACTACTTTCCTCCCTGTGTCCCGTTGTGTTTGCTTCACCAGCACAGCCTGCTACTGTAAGTCATCTGCCTGGGGCTTAATGAAGTTAGTCTGCAGTGTCAAAAGCAATTAAAGTGCTTTTGCAGAGCAGCTCCACACAATTACCTTTAGCTTGTCCTCTGAGGAGTCTTGTGCTGCATCTGCAGAGATTCCCCTGCACTTGTTGGGGAACAGTTGTGCTGGTTTTACATGCGAAAAAAACAAACCAGGATTGCTCTTGTCCTCAGTGCAGCATCACTGCGAAGGATGGCCTGCCCTGGGTTCACAAGTGTGGCTCCTGGCCTTACATGGTGATCAACGAAGCCTGAAGGAGGATTTAGAAAGGAAATTGTTAGTGGCCAGGTCTGCTGGTCCTGCGTTACAAATGAGCTTGCTGTGTTCCAGCAGCTCCCACAGACTCACACTCTGGGAAGATGCAGTCTTCGCACCTCTGTCATCTGGGGGTACAGGCAGTCCCTGTGAATATAACCCATAAGAAGACACAGATGTGCTGTTGGGTTGCTTAGGACTCTGGCTGAGGTGTTCTAGTTCGGCACCAGAAAGAAATCCAGTCCCTTTCCAGTCCCTCCCTGCACTGAGCACCAACAGCTCAATAGTGAACATAATGCCTCACAGTACACATGGCGCAGTTTTGTTCCCACTTCAGGGGACAAGGGGCTTGATATTTGGTCTTTTACACTGACTAAGCACAGCAGCCCTCCCTTGTTCTAAAGGCTGCTATCACAAGCCATATTCCTGCTGAAAGCTTGTTGGAATGCAGACATTTCTGCAGAATACTCTGGTTGCAACAAGCCAGTGCTTCCTGGAAGACTTTTTTGCTGCAAAGAATACTCCAGCTCTAGGTCATACTAATCACAGAATAATAGAAACACAGACTCATAGAATAATTAGGGTTGGGGACCTTAAAAACATCCATTCCACCCCACCCCACCCCCCTGCCATGGGTAGGGACACTTTACACTAGAGCATGTTGCCCAAGACTCCATCCAACCTGGCCTTAATCCACACCCTATGGGATTTTCCAGATTAATAGATGACATTGACAGCCCACTGGATGTGTGCAGTTAGTTGCATCTCACTCTTGCTTAGGCCTGTGACTTGGTGTCTTGCTCTTCCTGATGCTAAGGCTGATCCTCCTTCCTCACCCAGGACCTTCAAGCCAAAACTGAAGCTCAGGTGAAACAAGCACTACACATAGTCAGAGCAAGGGATGAACAAAGCCGAGCAGCAAATACAAAGGAAAGGCATGCAGTGACTTCCCAAGCCAGGGTGGAAGGCACACAGAGAAGAGTGCAAGAAACAAAGGTGCTCCAGAGATTTACAAAGACAACTAAAGATAGCTGCAGATGCAGAGCAAGTGTAAAGCAGTAGCAGGATTTGAAAGGAAGGTATACACATACAGAGTTCTTAACAGCTCTTACTATGACAAAGAGAAGAGCAACAGAAAGGAGAGAGCAGCTTGCCTTGTAACTGTGGCAGCAGCAGAGATCTGGTACCCTCTACTCCTGCTCCTGCCTCCCCAGCATATCTGCCTAACTCCACACTGGAACAGATGGGATCCCAGTTCTTCATTGTTTGAGTTTTGTTTCTTTAGTTTTTTAAGATTCATTCCTGGTCATCTCATTCAAGCAAAGCAATATAGATATATATTTTTCATCTTCCTTTGCACTTCATCTCAAGGTTTGTGGTTTTATGCAGACAACTCTGGGTAATGTTTCCTGGCAGTGGATAGAAACAGGACTCACAAGCAAGGATATGTGTGTGGTCTCAGGAGGTGATGTGAATACTTGGGAAATGTCCTAGACCAAAAACCATGCAGCAAAGAAGATCATTTTAGAAATAAGCAGCCTGCTTTTTATCTAGCGAACAGTCTGGCAGGAACTGCTTTTGGACTGTTCTGCAGTGCATTTCCTTCCATTACAAGGACAGGACAACGATGTAAGTGAGCTAATCAAGCTGCAGTCATTCATAAGGAATCAGGTCCTGTTTCATTGCTTCAGCATAGTGCTGAGCTGGTAGTTTCTTCCTTTCAATGAGTTTTCAAGTGGCTGCCACTGAGCATCAGTGCTGGTACTATTACTTTTAGTAAGAGCATCTATGCTGGGCACATCTGCCTGGAAACCGATCTGCGCACCAGCATACTAACCCTTCACAGCGACTTGTTTGTTCCTTACCATATCTCTCCAGCCCTCCTTTTTCCTTCCATGCATATGTGCTCCTGTGAGGGTGCAGGCAGCAAGGGCTGATCGTGGGCAGTGAAGCAAGGACATGGGAGATGCCATGAAGCATGGCTCCATAACTGTAAAGAAATGTAGCAGTGACAGAGCTAAGCACTACAGCAGAGGTGCAATGTCATACCATTCTGCCTCTGTCCACTTAGGAGTACAAAGTGGACCCTGAGCAGTGTGCTGCAAGGCTTTAGGCTGCTCTGCCAGGGGCTGTTTCTGATCCCTGCTGCTCAGCAGAGCTGTCATGGAAAGCTTTAGAACCTTTGCCTGCAAAGCGACTGTTCTAGGAAGGGATCAGTATTCTTCACCACAGCTGGCACACGCTTCTTTCCTAGAAATTAAGGAGGAAAGGCATGTAGCAAAACAATCATTAAATAAGCAACAAACAAACTGCAATACCATACAGACAACCCCAGATTTTCTTGTGCTTTCCTTCCTTTGAAAAAGAGTGATTTACTTCACAGTGTAAAGGCGGAAACGTTGCATCGATACTAAAATACTCAGCAAGTCAAAAACAGCTTAGTCATGAGTGAAATAGCCTTTATAACATACCATCAGCTGTCTCATGTCCTCTTCCCAGTGGACAAACCTTCTGCTTCTAAAGGAGTGCTTTGGGGGTTGTCTTTGGTTTTAGGATGAAAACTTACCCATGACAGAACTACCTACCCAGACGTGAGGAATACTATGTGCACATTTCCAGTGACAGCTATCTGAATCGGTGGGGTGGGGAAGGTGGCAGGTGGTGCTCCCTGAGTACACACAACTCCTATTGTGAGATCTGCCAACAAAGATGAGAGAAAAATCTCCATTTCTGCACAGCCTACAACACCGAGCACACCACCACCATGTCCAGCTTCCTTTTAGTAAGTAGCATCTCCAAGCTGTAGTTTGTTAAGACATCTCCCAAATAGCACATCAGTTTCCAGCAGCTCACCATGCAGCAGAAGTGGAGAAGCTGGCTTCTCAGGAGGTGATGAAGTGCAGCAATCTTGTTTGGATGCTTTGAGCATTGTGGTGTAACCTTCCTCTGCCCATGGGCTACAGAGACTGTTTTAACACCTTTATTTTCCATTCCCCTTCAGCCATTAGATACTTCTGTTCACTTTGAGTGCAGGGGACTGCTGCTTGTGCTCCCCAAAAGACTGCTCCATCATGGAATCACATAGTGGTGAGGGTTGGAAAGGATCTTAAGATCTTCTGGTTCCAAACCCCTGCTAGAGACCTCTTGCATGTTTCTTGCAAGACACAAATAAGACAATTATTAGCAATTATAATTTTTCAGGTGTCTCGGCATGTGAATTAGCCTTGGAAAACTGCTACCATGTCCACAAATACTGAGAGTGTTACTACAGAGACAAAAAAAAAAAAAAAAAAAAAAAGAGTTTGTAAATTAGCTTGTTAATAGGAAGATGTAGTA
>WYDI02022278.1:0-15927 GCA_009867235.2 Psittacus erithacus
TTGTGTCTGCCTGTGGTATGGTTCAGGTAGAAGTCAGTCCATGCTGCAATGCACTTAGGGCACGCAGCATCTTTGGGTAGGTGTCACCTCTGGGCTCAGCATCCTGCTCTCTCTCTTTTAGCCAGTAGAAGAGTCAATTTAGGCTGTGAATCACCTGGCCTTTGTAGACATCGACTTTAGTATCTCTATTTTAAATATCTACTTCTATAGGATGAGGTGAGCTACAGCCTAATTTCAGCTGTCTGTATTGACTGTGTCATCAGCAAAGATAAAGGGAGCCTGGCGTGAACAGCCCAAGCAAAGACACTTTGTCAGATACATCCCACTTTTGCATCCTAAAAGTTGAGTCAGAGCACACTAAAGTGGATGCAAAGAATCCCATTTACATGGATATGCTGGATCAAGTATTAAAGAGCCTGTTCTGTCACTTACTTTGAGTTAATCTCATTTTTCTATGTAGATACCACATAGATTTGAAAGAGCATGCTCATAGATTTGGGCATGACTCACTGTAGGGGTAGATACCAACACGAAGGACAAAATAAGTGAATATTTCGGATATTTTTGTATTCCGGTTTCTATAAGCCTTGTATTTGGGGTGATTCTGCAGAGATGCTCTGACAGTCCTGCACTCAGCTGAAGGACAGGATAGGTAGCAGCATTATATCATCCAAAATATGTGACATTTTCGCAGGGCTGTTAAGTAGGAGATTGGCACTGCTTTGTGAATGCTAAAGAGGAAGGCATGAAAAACACACTACTTTGAAGGGCAGAACAGTACCAAGACAAGAGGGGTTAGCAGAAGACACTGTGGAATCATCCTTGTGATCAAAGACTGGCTCTGTACTTGAGACATCAGACTGAAGTTAAGCATATCAGTCCATTGCTTCTGCCACAGACAGGATCCTAATGTGCTCATCTTCAGTCAGGGGTCAGAAGTACATGGACAGCCTTTGATCACAAGGATATACAACCATTCTACGAGCATATATCAAATATATTCATTAATTTCTGTGAGATGTTCAGACACAAGGACAATGCAAGTCCTTATTAGTGCCTGACTAATCAATGAGGGCTAGAAGCAGAAGTTGTGCTGCTTGCTTTACTTGAGAGCTGTCAACAGAGTAGAAAAGCTGCTGTAGGGAAGAAATGGGAAGTTCAGATGCACCAGATTTTTTGTACAGAGACAAGCTGATCTTCAACACAGATATACCAGATTTAGTTCCTGAGTTTTATAATGACTCTTTCTTAAATATACATCCAGCAAATGGCTGATATTGAATTCAGTCCATAATTAGTGGCTATTGAGAATGAGTGGGGGCAGTGACAATAGGACTTGATGTCACATTCAGATGATATTATTAATCTATTATCTATATACCTATACATATACATATGATCTATACAAATTATATATGTACAGGCTATTTTGCTGTAGACTACATACTGAGTAAATAATTAAGCAGTCACTAATCTTACAGAGAAGGTGTGAAGCACTCTTATGTGTTATTAGCCCTTCACAGTCTTCAGAAGTGGATTGTAAGTAACAAAAAGCCTTGGACTGTGGACAGCAGCCTTGTCATTAAGCATAAAAAAAATACCCTAGAATACCCTTGACGAGATCAGTGAAAGCTGTGCAGAGGTCTGAGGCTGAGTAGCAGATACTATGATTAGCTGCTGCTGCCACAAAATGAAAATTCTTCTCTGAGCCCAAGAAACAGACGATGGATATAGTTGGAAGTGGTAAAAAGGTCATTCCTAAGTAGATACAAGGAGATTTAACTCACAATACCATCATCCTGAAGCCCTTAGACAAATAACAAAAGACAGGCTTCAAAGGCTGGAGAGTCCTTCAGTCTAAATACTTACACAAATCTCTTTGTCATATATCTGAGTCTTAAAGAAAATTCACCTTTGAATGAGACTGCAGAAAATTACTGAACAAGTATAGTCGAGCCCTCAGGCCCTCTACAGCAATGTGTTGTACCATTGTACAGTGGTGATATATCATAAAAGTGTTGAGTCTTCGAGTTATTGTGTTTTGCAGCATGAATTCCTAAGCCACATCTAGGCTGCCCAGTGCAACTATTCCATAGCACTTGCATAGTCCATATATCCTACTATGATAATTTCATAATCATATAATGAACATATCAGATGAGGGTGGGGAACTAATTTCCAGTCTAAGAGTAATGCCATGTCCTAAAAATAGATTCTTTTTTAACTAATTGTTATTTCTAGGGGTACTGTTCAAGAATATATATAATAATATACGCCAATATATTTAAAAGTTCTGTGTAATGACCTAAGGATTAATATCCCTCTCAGCCTGACATCAATCCAGTGTAAAACACTGCAGTGGCAAATTCCAGGCACTATTCATAAAGAATCAGAGGAAAGATATGCGATTCATGCTAGTCAGGATGGAATTAAGGAAAGCATATTTTATTTCATATACTGTTGATGTAATACTCAGAAACTTTGGTAGAACTTCTGGCACCAAACAGAATTTTGATTAAGAGTTATCTAAAGTCATCGCTGCAATTATTTAATAGATTAAACACTGAGCACTTGACATTTCTCAGAAACCATTATAAATAGGGACTCATCATCAAGAGGATGTCAGTCAGCTCTTCAGGGTCACTCCTGGTCTCTGTGGTGGGTTAGTACAATTCAGTGATGACTTTTTTCCATTATTGCTTCTTTCAGGATTCACATCATGTCTATAGGCATGTCAGTATTTTGATTGTATATTTTTATGGAAGCACTGAAAACACAAACAGCTGATGTATGAGGTCAGATCAGAGATTCTTTTGCTTAGGACATACCAAAATCAAGTCTGAAGTGACTTGTCCACAGACAAATATCCCCAGATTTGCTTCACTGAAGTTTGTTAGACCACATCCTAACAGTGTTATCCAAATTGTGGATTAGGGTGAAGCCAAAGAGTGCATGTTTGTCACATCCTGTTTGGATGATACCAACATAGACATAAACAGAACAAGCAGATTTTGGCATGAAATGAAAGACATTTTCTTTAATCTCACAGTTGTTCAAGAACATGCCAGTTATCACATGGACCGAGTAATTTAATTCTGTATTTTGCCCTGAAAACAGATTGAATAGCCTTGCAAAATGTGATTTTGAAGACAATCTTTACATTTATAAGATATGCTTTTCAATAGAGTATATTTGCAGGAAATAAGATTTTTTTTCTACCTGCTTCACGTTAAAACTTCTTGGGATATAAAAGCTTTCTGCTCAGTCATTAGCTGTAAATTGCAGAATGAAGCAGTACCCTACAGCATTTCCAGATGAAGTAGTCTGTTTATACAGAAAGCGCAAGAGCTGTAATTACTACATGATCGCATTTGTGTATCAAGGTCAGAATTCTGTGATTCATGCTATTGTTAGGACATAAAGGGAGTTGATTTTCAGCATGGTGGTGTACAACTACTATTATTGTTACATCAGGGACTGTAGAAACAATATTAACTTTTGGTTGTTTGAAGGTTTCTGATTAGGTTAACTCCAGTTCAGGCATATATGGAAACTGGCTGTTTAATGTTTGTCCTGAAATCTTCATTAGACATGCAAAATAGATATTTATATTGTTGCTGTTCAGGTTGTGTATTCTATTGTGAAAGAAGAAAAAATAATCCTCCAAAACAAACTAAAATAGGTAATGAAATGACTTATGCATGAAATCACAGAGTTTAAGCAATTTCAAATGCAGGGAATTAAAGATTATGAAAATATTTCCTGATCTTTTCCCCTCCTCTGAAAAATCTCTGCATGAGATTTTCTTCTTGACTGTTATCTTATATACTGACAATTTTTATATTCTGTAACTGAGAATCCATTGGCTTTCCACACTACTTAATGAATTCTAAAAGCTTAAAAATATAGGAATTCAACTCATTATACTTACTAGATAAGAGCTAGGATTATTCAAGCACTAAAGATTATAAAATTTGATATGATTGCACATATTTATAATCAGGCGTAACAACAAACGCTTTCCTTATCTGAGGACTAATAGGATCTGCTACTGTATTATTGTATTGTATGTATGTATTGCATTGTATTGAATTGTCACCCAGCTGCCATTAATGTCACCCTCTTCTCAGTTAGGCCTTATTTAAGCCCCAACTAGTCTTTCTCTGTTTGGGTGCAGGTGTCCCTAGCTAAAAAGCAATCATATTTCTCCAGGTTTTGATTGTTCTCTATCTGTTCTGGGATTTACATTTCCTATTCACTCCCTGCTCCCACTCACATACTGTCATATATAAGGACTTTACATAAATCTGATGGTGTTGCTTTCACATTGCCCTGGACAGTTGGGAAGCACTGTTTTTCTTTCAGGTTTTTTTTGGGTATGAGTGTCTGTGTGAAACAGTCAAGGTGCCATCTTCACACAGCCTGAGTTCTATTACTGTCCTTAGGTTGAGAGTTTCATAAAAGCTGTATTTATCATCAAAAGAATCTTTACCCAGACAGAACACTCACATAGGCATGAGGCCTGAGGAACCTGCCATCTGAATGGGGCCCTAATAACTTCTCCAAGGTCACCAAGTCAGAGTGTTGAACCCACATAGGCATATTCCTCACTGGGCCGCCTTTCTTCTTTCTAGGAAAGCTACATATGTTTCATTCTCGGTGTTGTTCCTCATCAGTCAGTCCTGATAACTTCAACGAACTTGATTTCTTTATTAATATTTTTCTGGCTTTCTTTCATATTTAATTTTGTTTTCTAGTTGCTGTAGTACTGAGAGGCCCAGAAAAGTGTAGGAGACCTAAAAAGGGAATATAATCACCCTGAACCACTGAGATGTAAGCACAAATGCTGGTAACTCCTTTGTTGTCCATAGCAAATGACTAAGTAATATTCAGTGGCTTATTACAGCAGAAGTGAGGAGATTCTGTGACTTTCTGGACTTATGAAAAATAAATTACCATCAAGTCAAAATGTAAGTTAGTGTAAATCATAGTTACTTGTGCACTGAGGTCAGCATTCGATTTAGAAAGCAATGAGCCATTATAGATTCTTGTCTTTTTGCTTTGACTGGAACAGCATACACCTACAATGATGAAGGTGACTGTTTTGCCCAAGGAGATAGATAATACCATTAAAATGAACAGATGTGCTGTAAAGTTAAACAACAAGCAGACATGTCATTGTGATTCAAGTCAGATCCAGGTTGCCAGTGGCTGTGGTTTTGCTGTAAGACAGTGGTACTTGGCTGTCTGCTGGTGGAGTTTTTTCCCAGTCCATAAAAAACAGTGCAGTGACCAGGTCTTCTAACACTTTCTTCCTGCATGTAACATAATATTCAAGCATAATATTCTTGGTTTAAGGTGGATACTTCTCCTCTTACACCCTTACCTTCATATCAAAGGACACACCTCTTCCTTATGGCCAGAGCCCATAACCATTTCTTCCCCCATGATGCCAAGCTGGTAGCATACTTGGTAGAATATCAGATACTTTCCAGCCAGTATGTTAAAATCTGCTATCTGCTGGTTAAAGAGATGTCTAGCCCTGCAATGGCAAAAGAGCTCTGGGCAACATTACTTGAAAGCATCCTAAAGGCTCAGTAAGAGAAAAGAGATACAGTAACATTCCATTCAAAAACTTCCATGTTGCAATGTTTAACTGAATCCCATGTGTCTGGAAGACAGGGTTACTCTATGTTATTTTTAATATTAAGGGTTGGCAAACCTCCAGGCCCACATGACATATTTGGAAACATAAAACAAACAGGACAAAATCCATAAACAAACTACAGCAGTCTCTGGGGAAATAGGTCAACAGAATTAACAAGACTTCTCTAAGAAGATAAAAACAAAAAGTCATGGAGGAGATGTGCCTTTCTGCATGGAATCAAGTGGTATGCTCGAATGGAAATGGGCAGACTGGCTAAGCAAACGGTGTGATCTGGTGCCAGCCTTCCTCCCACTGCCCTACTGCCTTGACCCCTCTTTTTGGTCCCAGTGTCACCCTTATGGGTCCTTGTCCTGTCTTCTGTATTACCAGCCTGCCTGGTCCACATGTCTCCATCTCATGCGGTTGTCCCAGCCTCCTTGCTTTACCACCTCATCTTACATGGCAACAGCTTCTGGGTAGTCTTCTCCTACCCAGCACCAATATTTGACCCCAAGATTTTTCCACATCATCCCTTTGGACCTACTATGGAGATCAGCCCAGCAGATTGCAAAGTGAAAGGTCCAGTCCTACTCACCTCCTTCAGAGGCTCTTCAGCATCTCTAACCCTAAACCTTCCCCCACAGAAACATAAGTCATAAACTGGAAATAGTATGAAATATAATAGTGGAGGAGTCTGATGAAAAACTGTGAAATCACTTGCCCATATCCTGGATGACTGTCTCCCCACACCCTCCTCCCCTCTCCTACAGGCAGGATTCCTTCCCATCAGTCCACTTCTTGCTCCCAGGCTCTTGATCCTTCAAATCGTATCTCCATCTTCCAGAAAGAATCAGTTTGGTGCACACACCTGACATGGAAATTTTCAGCCTGAATGGTTAGACTGAAGTTATGTCTGAAAACTGGGTCTTCTAAAGTGTCAGACAACTTGGACAGGCAATGTTACCAGCTCTGCACTCAGTGCAGCTGACTGAGTAGTTGCCACATTCAGTTAGACAGAGTTTTCCCAGTCAGCTGAATGAAACTCTCCTGTAGTAATTTTCAACAAAGTATTATTTTCAGGTGATTTCTGATGGATCTGTTTACCACAATGGCATTCATGATATCAAATGCAGTAATCAAATAATGTATGGTAAATTGTTATCACTGAAGAATTAACAGACATTGTTTCAAACTGACTAAGTGATCTTGTTAGTCCCATAGCTTTTGTCAGTTTTACTTACTTGATCTTTTCTCCTCATCTAGGTAGGTTTCTGGTTGTGACAGATGAGACATGAGATCTTCAGCTTCCAGGCTTTCAAGTTTTTCTTCAAGAGATTCACTATGGAATCGGTAAGAATAAGAAAGATATAAATAACTGTTTCAAAGGTTTAAAAGCAGAGCATGATCTATGAAAAATAAGCCTAAAAGAAATTGGTTTTATTCTTTGCAATATCTGCCAGTTGGTTTTAACTCCACTTAGTGACGCTTTTGGTATTACTACAGTGGGTGTTTTTCAGAAAAGGTATAACCTATTGATCCTTCCAAGGCCAAAAACCCCAACAAATCAGTAAATCCTTACCAAACACTGACTGCCTGAGCAAGTAATGGAACAAATACTAACATTTATTATGTATTTTGCATTGCTTTCATAGATTTCAAAGCTGGAAGAGGGGGGCAGGGTATAAAAAGGACACTAACTCTTTTCAACTCATCTAGATCTGGTAACTGATGTTGTTTTAACTGAAAACAACAAATCTCTGAGATCAGCCTGAAAAATCTATGGCAGATTTGTGCGGGGGCTTGTAAGAGGAGGGACTCTTTTTTTCTTGTGATCTAAAGTGCTGAATAGCACACAGTTGTCTAAATATGCTTTTGTTTATTCAGTCTCTCTACGGTGACTGCTCTTGTTTTTAAGTTTTTACTGTGTTTCACTGAACCACTAAAAGCTATATTCAGATTGCTCTTACAACAACACCTCTGATGCCTTAGGCTGAAGTTTTCTTTGTACCTGGTGCACTGGCTGGAGCTGTCCTGGCACAGGTCACTGCTCCCTGCATGGCCATCACGGCAGTGCGGGACTTTCATCTTTTCTTCTTCCCTAGGGGAAACAGTTGACCATATTGCACTCCAGCTCAGCCAAGAGGGTGATTCACTGCTGTTGATCTTCTGAAAACTGAATAAATCTTCCTTTCGTGCATTTGCTTTATCACATGGCTACACATATTTTTCCTTTTTTAAGTCCATGAGGACTTAAATAAGCAAGAGTTCAGAAGTCAAACAATCATCTTTGCAAAATTATGAAGCTATTAAGCTGAATGATACTATTTGATTCTGAAACAGCACTTAGGTTTTTATATCCTACTGCTCCTACATTTTCTTGGAGGAATAAAATAAAACAAAACAAAACACAACCACCAGCAAGAAAATAAGTAGTGGTAAGATCACTGAAATTAATGAAACCTGATTTCCTCTGGATTTGCATCTTGACTGCAGCTCCTGAGCTGGGATCAGCAACGCATTACAAAAATCATTAGAGGCAGGACAGATGAGTGGTTGATGACCTTCTACTGTAGTCAGTGGAAAGCCAGTTAACTTAGGAAGCAGCAAGCTCAATTTTAGGGTTAAAAGCAGCAGTAAATGAGTAATCAGAGATAGTGGCTGCTGTGAGGGACTTATGGACTGAAATTCTTCTTATTTCATTTAGCACCATATCAACACTGGCCCAATGGAGATTAGGTTCATGCAGCAAGACCAGTTTCCAAAAGCTTCCAGATGGTTGTCTGCCATCCTGGGATTTAACAGAACCCCACAACTAAAACATTCACGTCTACTTTAAATGCCTGCATTCAGATTCAGATTTTAAATTTGAGTAGTTTTTTGCTTAATGAAAAGCTTTTCAGCATTAAAGCAGGTATGCCTCAAATTATTTCAGGTCTTCTGTATTGTTCAATGTATTTATCTCCTTAATAAAACAAACACCCAAAAGACCCCATCGAAACCCAAAAGGTATCACTCCTGCACTGCAAATTTCCTATGCTAAGTTCAAGTTTAAAGACTGGCCAATTGATGCGTCCTTGAAAGTAGAGGCTTATGTAAGGGAAATACAGATGTGCTGGTAAGTTCAGTGGTTGCAAGGGACTCTTTTATAACACCCAACATGTGCAGATTTATTTCCAGCATTTCCCTAATGAGATGCTATTTAGCGAATTAAGAAATGAAGTAAGCTCAGTCAACACTGTAAGCCAGCTTTTGAACTTCAACTCAGTAGGCCCATACACGTGAACATCTGCATGCGTCTTAGAAAAGCTTGTGTAAAGCTACTAATGACTTCTGTGTGTCTGTCTAATATGATGGGACTTCAGTCCCTCCTTTTCCACTAAATATGTTTTTAATGCAAATAAATTCATAATACAGAGGAGGAAAGAACCCAGATCTCTCTGCTATAGATTTTCACATCATGAACAGCTAGTAGAAAGAAACCCTTTCCTTTACCTGCCAATCCCTTTTCTCTATCCAATAAAATGCTGATTAAATTGTTTGGCCTGAGAGTCCTTTTCACCCCTCAGCTACTTTTCCTAAACTCTTACTATAAAACATATAAAAAAACTTACTTCTGATGTAGCACTACTCAGCTGGAAAAGGCCAGTGTGCTTTCACCTAGAAAAATACATAATTGTCTGCATTCCATAGATAGAGAAACGAAGCCCACAGAGATCAAATGCTATGTCACAACCATGAGTAGCAGCTCAAGAACATGACCCCAGCTCTACAGAGCCTTTATTTTGTTCTTAAACTGTTTCCCAGGTTCATTTTGGCATGAACCTCCAGGCAAGATGCATACTGCCATCAGCACACATTTAGCAGCTTTGGTAGAACCAGAGAAGTGCCTGGATAATAAGACAGCCATATCATTTCCAGAAGGAAAGAGAAAATATTGAAATGTTTGCAGTGCGGGTTAAGGCTTTATTTTATTCTCTTTTTATTTTGGAGAGCTTGCTATGCCAGCTGCCCTGCAACATGTTCATTTCTGCAGTATTATTCTCTGATTTTAGTCACTGCTATCTCCCATATTTAAAAAAAGAAAAAAAAAGTATTCAGCTCCTATGATTCCTGCTTTGGAAGGGCTCTTATTTCTCTTGTTTCAGTCAGAGTAGCCCTTCATGATATATTGGCTTTGTTTCGTGCTTTGCAATCCCATTTCATGGCCTGCTCTCATGCTAATGTCTGCTCTGCCCTTTCTAACAAGCCTCCCAGGATCTGCTCAGGGTCAGGAATACAAGGTAACTATGCACAGATTTCCCCTGTGCCCATCCTCACCAACACAGTGATGGTGGATACTGCTGGCAGAGCAGCTCTGTGGGGTTGGCAGTCCTTGCACAACTGTCTCCGTGAGCGATGAGCAGGCTCCCACCTGCACCATGGGCAAGGGTTACGTTTGCCAGAGGCTCCACTGACAGTTTTCTTATCCATCAACATTCCGAAGAGTTTGATATCTTTAAAATATACAAAATACAGTCCTTGCAGAAGAATATACTGCTGTGGTTTTATATTCTGTAGACATTTTAAGGGTTGTATTTGAATCTGGTCTCTCCTGACATGCAGTATTACACTTCCTATGTCCTGAAGCAAGATTTCTTAATTGAGCATCTCTTACAAAAAAACTCTGGGCAATAAAAACACTAAATTCAGCACACCTACAACAAAACTCAGAGCATGCCTTCCCTGCCCTGAGCCTGCTGAAGCTTGCTGCCGGTGAGCATTTTGCTGGTTTTCTCTCTGGAGGATGCAGAGGTTGCAGGGGAACAGCCCCTTGCTTGTTGTTGCTACTGTGAGCCTGGAATGCCATTATGTGTTTGTCTAAATGACTCTTGATACTGCACGACAAAACCAAAAAACAAAGGCAAAACTGAATCAGCAGATTAGTCAGCTTAATCTTGTGTAACTCAATGCTGCACTTCATTTTCAGTGCTGTTATTTTGAGCTGTCCTTTGAGATCGCTATTTGAGCTCACCTATCATTCTGCTAAGCTACTTGCACGGGACATTCAAGTAAATAAGATGCAGAATATATAATTCAGTGGAATGTTTCTGATGTTTTGATTTAATCTTTTTCATTTGGTACACAGACTGTTAAAAATGCAAGATCTTAATGTTACCAAAATGTCCTTTATAGTGAGAACACAATGGTTTCTTTTTTTGCTATCGTATTAATATTGAAAGAATGCTAAAAGAACCTTTTGTTTAAGCCAATATTGCTATTGCTAAAGGCTTTTAAACTAATACTGTAGTTTCTGAGGCAGTTGCTTATGTTTTCTTATCTAATTTTAAATACCAATAGAAGACAAATGCTCAGAGATGCCAGTATTAAAATTGAAATAAGCTTATCCTTCTATTCAAATCAGTCACAGCAACACAAATTATTGATGCAGCTCATGCGATTCATGAGCCATATTGGTAGATGCTGTCAATTAAAAATGCAGAATTGCAATCAGCATGTTTGCTGGATCTGGATTTTGGGTTTCTGCATGTACAGCGATACAATTTAGATATGAACATTCTTCCTTGACTGGAAAGTTACCTGACTATTCTGTCCCAATAACACACTCATTTCAAAGATTTGTTTGCAAATGTCAAATCCAACAGCCTTCTTTCTCAAGCAGGAGCACTTTGCAGTTTACCATATAACTTCCCTTCAAGCAAATTAGCACCAATGTGTGATGTAGGCTTCAATTTTTAAAATAGGCTTTGCTTTTTCCTGTGAGTACATCATGCACTTATATGATATAAAAGTGTAAACATGCTGCAAGTTAAAATATGTAGTTGTTACCTTTCACACATGGCTCAGTTGGCCAACGGGACAGTTCTCTGAGAGGACTCCTTTCCTGAGATGAAACTCCTCCTGACTAAACATCTCCTGCTCAAGTACAAAGGGATGATGTTACATGTCCTTATATAAATGGGGTGGGTTTGTTTTTCAAAACAAAACTGTGAGAGTTCCATTAACAAAAAAAAGTTTACTGAGTTTTAGCATAAGATACTCCAAAAACCAAAAGCCAAACTCATCCTCCTGAGATTCTTGTTGATTTGAAGCTCCTTTTAACCTTTAAGCCCAACATTCAACTCAAATGAGAAGAGTTGATGTTCAGAAATATCTATGGATATTCTACAGCCATAAATTTAAATAAGTATTTCCCATCAATTTTATCACAAGTCATTTGAAAATGGAATCATTAAAATGTAGCAACAGCAGTTAACCATGTAGAAGTTTTCTCTGGGAATCTCAAGACAGCTTTATCAGATATCAAATGCCATGGCTGCCGTACACCATACAGTGATCCCATACGGGGAGTTAGGATAGGAAGGATGAGAAATAATGCTGACTGCTGTGTTTAGCTGACATGTATGAATACAACACCAAAACACAAATTTATTCAGAATAGCAGTAGAGTAAAGCAGCATAGCCTAAGGATATTTTCCTGATGAGTTTTAGCTCACCACTAGTCCTGTTGCTGTTTGCTGCTGAGCTGGTGATACTCTCCGTGTTTGTGAAGATCCTAAGGAGCATAAAAAGAACAACTATATAGTTTACTAACAAAAGCATGTGTCTTTCAATGATTTGATGTTTTAATTAAACTCTAATGTCTGATCAGCAGACACTTTTATCAGCAGTAATAGCCACAATGGGAAACTTGAAAGTAAAGAAATGAGCGTTGGTGTAAACTCTTATTTGCAAAGTGGCAACATCTTGATCATTCTTGGTAAAGAAAGAAACCCTCAAATTTGACATGTGAGATCCTGGCATGACTGAGTCTGTACTAGTCAGGAGGAGTCATCTGCACAGTAGCCATATGCACAGTGATTTCCTTCTTCAGCTAACAACTCACTTCCCCGCCACACTGACAGGTTGCAAATGGCCCTGAAGGCAGCTTGTCTGAGCATGCTTGACAGCATATTTGGTGCACAGCCAGGGACCTGGGTCAATCTTGTTTCCAAAAACCAAGCAGCAACCACACCTGAGTTTGTATTTGTGAGCTTGCTATCTATGCAGCAGGCAAGCGTGGCCCTGAGGGCGGTCCCCGGGCTGCTCTCTGCAGGCAGTGTAATCGTATCCTATGGGAGATCCGGCGCCAGCTCCAGCACAGCTGAGGTGTTGATGCCCTGAAGAGCTGACTTTGCGCTACTAAAGCTAGACAGCCGAACATACAGCCCTGCTTTTGGTCAGCAGGGCCACAGGCTCCTGTATCTGCCTCCTTTATAGTGGAAATATAACCTTGCCGTTCCCTACCTCACTGCTGCGTGGGTTAAACAGTTAATTGCACTGATGACATAAAGAGCTATGCGAGTGCTGTGTAGCTCTTCACCTCTGGCACAGATCTGTAATGTTTGAAAGTTTACAACGACGACAATAGTCATCATCACCTGATGACTACTGCTCCGCTCTTGTGAATGAGTGATGATCACAATCTAAATATGACAAGAGTACTATAAAATGAAAAACACCATAGTTGCTAATCAGCTTGTTGCAAAACACCTGTGTTAGTAGTTTGTGCTGTTGTTGCTATGCTCCATAGCCTCTCCCTAAGCACGGTGACTATCAGTAATACTGTAGAAATATCAGTTCTCTGTAATTAACCCTCCTATTGGCAATCACAGTAAGAAAGGCCAGGGAATAAAATGGATTTGTAGACTGAATCACTGGGTGGGATGGCAAGACAGCAAAACTTCCTTGACTGCAATATATCATCAGTAAGGAGTGTGCTTTCCACAGGTGCTTGTATGACGCTCACCCGCTCTAGCTTGGCCCAGGGTGGACGGGAAAATGCATTTCACATCAGAATACCAAGAGGAGTGAGACAAGCATAACTTCTATTGGCAAGCCTTACATGAGAAATAGGCTGCGGCACAGCCTCCCCCAGGATCTAGCACAGACTAAGATAGCGTTAGAGCAGACGCCGTGAAATATAACTTTCACACTCTACTGATTATTCTTTGACATTTGTGAAGTGAAACAGTGATTTCAGTTAGTGATAATTTATAGGGGTGCATCTTGCAAATTTAGAAGTGAATCTCAGATACTGATGGCAATTCAAAAGAGGAAACATGGTTAAATCTGAAATCCACTAAGAGCTATCTGAAACACTTATATAATCTAACTAGTTTAAATGCAAGCACATTTTATCTTTTATTAACAGCATATTAATTAACTAATTTTGCTTCCAGTGAGTCTAAGTGAAGATAATCCAAGCCTAAGGAGGTCATGCCCATGGGGCTATTTTCTCTACTAGCATTTATATAGGGGAAGAGGAAATGCTGCCTCAAAGCAGCAAAACTGAGAACTATATTCTCTTTAATAGAGTTAACAATTTCAGAACTGCCAAAAGACCAAACTAATGGACAGTTATGATCAGTAGCTATTGATCTTCCTTTTTCATCTTAAGGCCTTGTGCTGTTCTCTGATTTCCCAGTATTCTTCCATATTCATTCTATTTTTTTGAGGAGGAAACACAGAAGCTCAGCTACTGCTACTTTCTGCTGCGCCTTCATTTCTGTCGCTCTCCCACTGCTCCCATTTCCCTGGCCTGCCTCCTGCCTTTCTTTGTTGAACATGCTGCTCCTCAATTCTGCAGTTTTCATTTTCTCTAAAGAGTATTAAAGAAATTATGTCTGTAGCAATATGTCCAGCTTTGTAGCCACACTCTCTGGGGTAGGATTTGGTGAGGATAGCAGATGAGGTTATTTTACAGTCCAAGGACTACTGCTCAAGCTTAGTAACCTCAGTCTGAAGAGGAACAATTCTATTTTAACACTGAAAGTACTCAATTAATTAAACCAGTTTACCCATCAGTGTGATGGATTTATCCTCACTTGAAATCTGCTAGAGCAGGATCAGGACTCCTCCCAACATGAACACCCCAGGGCTGACCCGCAGACCATAGGTGTGGTTGAGGAGTGGCTGTGTGACAGCCCATGATGGATGTCCTGCAGGAAATTAGCAGGGGTGACCCTGTGTGGCCCTCAGGCTGTGTCCCAGCCCCTCACCCATCCGCTTTCCATGCAAGCTAGGCACACTGAAACAGCTCTTTCTGATGCTAACAGCTCTTCCCTGGCCCAAACCTCCAGACAGTTCTTCACTCTCCTTTCCATAATACTTTTGATGCCACCAGCCATTTTTATCCTCTTGATCTCTCTTCCTCCTCCACTGCTCTTATGAACATGATCCCCAATTGAATTTCTTCCTACCCCTCCAGTTGTTTCTTCACTGCTTCATTTTCAAATCCATTTCTCAGAGTAACTCCCACACAGTTCTTTTCTTGGCTCCCTCCTCCTCTTGCCTACTCTACCTTTCAGAGTCTCATGACGTTTAACAATCATCTGTACAAGCCTGGAGCCTTTGTGCCGGAAAGCTGGATCACGTGAAGCAGCAACAGCAGCAATCACATGGCCATATGGAGGGCTTCTGCTAAGGCAATGAAATCAAGGAAACATGTTCAGGCAGGACCATTTCTCAGGAGTATTGGTCATATTTTTGCCAGCAGAACTGCATTTAAATCATTTTTTATGGGCATACACCAATTAGGTATCTCCTTTTTATACTTAGTCAGGCCTCACAGCCTTTTGTTGATGTTTTCAACTATTTCTTGAGTTGTACAGGTATATTATTTGAATTACATAGAAAACCATGTAAGGGCCTGAGTTCATTGTAATACAGCAGTTGGTCCTTATATAAAGAACATTAAAAACTTTGGAATGAACATATCCATATAATACTGCTCATTTCCAATTGCTCAGATTTGAGAGTATTTACCATGCCTGAATTCCCCAGCTTCTGTGGAGAGAACCCCAAACACAGAAAAGGAAAACACATTGTATGACTAAATAAATCAGACTGAAACAGCAGATGACCATAATTACTTGAGTCTCCTGAGACCTCCACTTCTTTAGAAAGGCACATATGGGCCCCAAAACCTAAGCTTAAAAAAAACCCAAACCAACCCAAAACCTCATTAGCGCTGTCTGTCAATTTCCAGAGTTACATGATGAAATAATGGATCGGTGGTGTTTTAGCTTATTCGGAAATACAGCTGGTGAGTGCATAAAGGACACCAGGGATGCAGTGAAGGGTTCAGGTGGTGGCTGTTGTGTGAGGGGCTGTGGTGAGATGTGCAGCCTGGCCATGGCATGTGAGGGATTGGGGAGAGATGTGCAGCCTGGCCATGGCGTGTGAGGGATTGGGGAGAGCTGTGGAGCATGGCCCTGGCGTGGGAGGGATTGGGGAGAGGG